>CM074312.1:7867427-7874927 GCA_037194245.1 Opsariichthys bidens
TGCATGATCATATTCTACATCCAATAATCCAACCTAAACTTAAAAGCTACAACAACTGATTATTAATAAGCAGTAAATTGAGTTTGAGGAAAAAGTTGTAGTGAATATGTGTTCCCCAAACTAAATGTTTTAAGCTTAAAAATATAATTATGCACACAAATGATACTTTTTTTTTTTTTTTTGCATAATGCAGATGAAGCCTATAATTAACAACCTGACAAATTCATTTGTCTAAACAAAAGTAATATTTTGGCAAACTATTTTGTGATGATAGGGCTTTTGGCATCTGTATAAAAAAAATCTATATTTTTGCAAAACATTTATTTCTGTTTTGATTTTGTGACAAAGTATGACCTGGACAGATGAGTTACTCTTTAAATAATTATTACAAAAATTATGTGCCTATTATTAATGTTTAATTAATTTGCATTGTAAAAAGCGCTCTATAAATAAAGGTGACTTGACTAAATACATCGTTATAAAAACAAAATCATTCTATAAAACTACACTTCCAATGAAGAAACAGACATTTTTCTGCAATTATTGTTAGTTTCTGTATGAAGGCCACGCTCATCTAACAGCACAATGCTTTCTTGTGATATATATAAATGGCAGCGGCGTGTGTCAGGCGTCTCTCTCGCAGAATACACACGTCTCAAGAGTTACTGTTTCCGGCGGATCTTAATTGAAAGCAAATTAAAGAGAGAGCCCGAGGGGAAGATAAGAGAGGTCGAGGCATCGGCATGAAGATTATGAGGAATTCACAGGCAGCTGATGTATTACGCATTCCCCATGAATCCACGTGCTCCAGCTCAAGACACTTTGATGTAAATCCACATTCATGGTGTCAAATCCACAAAATAAGAGGGAGTGATATTTAGAAATTCATCCAATGCCATTCTGTTCAAATCTAATTGAATCATGAAACTGCATTCCTAAAGTTTGAGCATGAGAGCATATGAAATATGAAAGCATTTGTTTAAAAAGGATTTCACGTTCACAACATCGTCACAACACAGGGAGATATTAGTGTCAAACGTCAGTTTCGGTCATGTCAGCTTTCAAGTTCGTTAAGGTCGACTCGTTTACTCAAATAACAAATCAATCAGCACTGGATGCAGGGGTTTGGTGACGCTGCACTTAATGAAAATGTTGTGCGGAGATATTTGATGCTCAAAACACACCATCGATCAAAAGTGTGAGCTTTGTAAGATTGTGTTATGTTGTTGAAAGAGTCTCTTCTGCTCAATAAGACTGCATTTATTTGATCAAAACAGTAAAGTGTAATCTTCAGCGTCCTTCAGAAATCATTCTGATATGATGATCAAGAAACATTTATGATTATTGAAAACAGGAGTTATTCAGGATTCTTTGATGAATAGAAAGTTCATTTACTTGAAACAGAATCTGTTTTAACATTTTACAAATCACATTTGATCAATTTAATGGATCTTTGATGAATAAAAAATTGGTACCGACACCAAACTTTTGTACCAAAGTGTACATTTACATGGAGGTGGATTTTGAATCTGACAGATTTCCCAGTGAGTGCAGCTGCCGAACACAACACAGCACTGCACAACACAGCACAACACTGCACAACACTGCACTGCACTTCACAGCACTGCAATGCACAACACAGCACTGCACAACACTGCACTGCACAACACAACATAACACTTCACAGCACAGCACAACACTGCACTGCACTTCACAGCACTGCACTTCACAGCACAGCACAACACAGCACTGCACAACACAACATAACACTTCACAGCACAGCACAACACTGCACTGCACTTCACAGCACTGCACTTCACAGCACAGCACAACACTGCACTGCACAACACTGCACTACACAACACAACACTTCACAGCACTGCACAACACAGCACTGCACAGCACAACACTGCACTTCACAGCACTGCAATGCACAACACAGCACTGCACAGCACAGCACTGCACTTCACAGCACTGCAATGCACAGCACAGCACTGCACAACACTGCACTGCACAACACTACACTGCACAACACTGCACTGCACAACACAACACTTCACAGCACTGCACAACACAACACAACAACTACACTACACTACACTACACTACACTACAGGAATAGAAACCAAACGATCAATAAAATGTCCTGTTGCTTGTTACGGCTTCATCACACCACAGATCTCCCGAGACACGCAGATGCTCATGCATCATCACTAGATGATCACGGATCTCCTGCTTTTATATCTAAACACATAATGAAAACCGTCAGAGCAGATCGGCTGCAGTACCGTGTTCATTCAGCAGGGGTCAGTGTGAGCTAATGAGTCTCTTCACACTCAGATGCATCACCCACACTGTCATGCAACATTAATGCAAAAATCATCATAACACTAAATCCCATCGAGATCCATTTATGAGGTCAGGGAATATAATGACCCAGTCATCACATGTGTCCCGTTCAACAGCGTCTGATATTGTGATGCTGCTAGTCACAGTCAGGAGAGCTTTCCTGATTAATCACATTACGCGCAAGAAGTCGCATATTTGCAATTAGGGGCTCTTGAGGAGGGGATACGCCGCTGTACGCTGGTAGAGCTAATAACCCAGAGAGCAGCTCTTTGACGTCTGTAGCTGCGTCATTAGCCCCTGTGTGTGTGTGTGTGTGTGTGTGGTTTATTGAGTACGGGGGCTCTTGCTAAGCTTCAGCACACAAGCTGGAGGTCCTGCTGTGCCACTTTATGAATTATAGCGAGACTGTATGATTGGAAGTTGCAACAATATAAACAACTACGTGTAATATGTATCATAAATGCAAGCGCACACAAGCACAGTGAAATATATGTTGGTGAAACAAATCATACACTGAAGAAAAAATGGTGTGGAACTTTGAAACTCAGAAATAATTACAAAGAATCAGCAACACTTGGAATTAAACATGAGATTTTGAATTAGTGGGACTAAAACAGAATCTTCTTGTAAAATAGAAATGAAAAAATAAAACAGGATCATTTGCAATGCAATTTTTGTATTTTTGTCCTGTTTTCCAGTACAAATATCCAAATTGCGAATAAGACTTCAGTGACTCTCGTCAGCAGTTTGATTGACAGGCGATCTGACCAATCATATCCCCGTCAAAGCGGTCAGGGGAGTTAGTAGAGGAACGTTGGTGAACTTGAAACAACATTCCTTCTGATGTTCATTCATGTTTATTTGATGCTATAAATGAACTAGAGATGATCGAGCGACACATTAAACACACACTAGACGCTATTTATGGATTCAACTGCTTTAAAACATTACAATACTTATGATTACAATGCAAAGCGTCAATTCAGTACAAATATCTAAACATTCTTAAATCAAGACGCATTTACTGGAGAAGCATTAAGTCCTGAAATTGACTCAAAAAAAAAAAAAAAATCACCAAAATTAAGCGACTTTCATGCTTAAAATAACAATAAATTTCTGCTAAAGTGGTTTTCTGACCCCACTGGCAGATATTTGTTCTTATTTTAAGCAAAAACTCACTAGATTTTGATGAGTTTTTCAGTCATTTTGCTTCTGCAGTAAATGTATGTTGATTTAAGAATGTTTAGATATTTGTACTGAATTCTACACCAAGTCTGATTCATAATCACTAGTTTCTGAGTCGGATCTTTTTAAAGAATCTATCTGAAAGATTTATTAACAGCATATAATTACAGAAAAAAGGGGAAATCGGAATCAGTTCCACACGAGTTCCATCCATAACAAACACATTCCGTTTTTACTAATCAGCAAAAACATCTCATTCAAAAACCACAGCTATGACATCACAGCTCATTAACATATCATGATCTCCCATCAGCAACACTTAAGTATTCAGCAACTTGGCTCCTCCCACTGAATTACACCCAAACAGAGGTTAGCCAATCCTATCAGAGGTCATTTAAATGCTTAAAGGTATAATCCCCCCCAAAATTGAAATGATATCATCATCCATTCACAACTTCTTTGTGTTCCACAGAAGGAAATAAAGTCATACAGGTTTGGAACAACACGATGAGTAAAGACTGACAGAATGTTTACTTTCCCTTTAAAGGTGCATTAGCAAAACTGCCTGTTAAAACAGACGCTTTTAATCCAAAATGGCATTAAATTACATTCATGATCAGATGGATTTTCTGAGGATTGAACCTTGCCGATGATCTACAGTTCTCATTCAACTCATGTTGATCCAGATCCGTGTCCACAGAGCAAAAGAAGTCGCTTTAAATGTATAATGTGTGACACATTATATGTTAAAGGGTTAGTGAACTATTAGGGCCGGGACAATAAATCATTGCAATACATCGACACATGATTCTCTCTCGAAGCCACTCTGAGCTTAGTTTTTAGCAGCAGATGGTACTAGAAACCGCCTATAAAGCAATCCCGTCTATAAAATAATCCTTCATAAAGTTCGAAAAGGTTAGAGCGAATTTGCAGTGAGCTGTTTACATTAATTTCACACCATAAAAGCATTCTCAGACTCGGCCGAACGCGCGAGCGCTCTTCTTCATGAGCATTTGAGCGCAAGGTTAAAAACGAGCCGAGAGCGTCATCGATTCAGAATCATTTCCTGATTTATCGCGACGATTTATTACCCCAGCCCTAATAACCATAATACTTATAATAAGCCTCCACTATCACTGCATGGAAAAGAGCGGCGTGAACATTCTACTAAACATCTCCTTTTGACAAACGTGTTAATTCAAACAGTCAGAGAGAGATGGTAGAAATAGTCATGCATGTAAAAAACATGAGGGAAAAAATTATAAAAAAGGTACAAGACATGATCCTTTTAAAACTGTTCATGCCCGTGGAAAAGGACATCAAACTGCATCTTCCTGCCAGCGTCAATCCATTCAGACAATGAAACGAGTTGCAGGTCAAGAGGAGTACAAACAGAGCGGGTTTAAATACTTTCCAAACACAATTCCATCGTCCCTCCAGAGACCCAAAGCTGGTGAGCGTCCCCAAGCGTGGAATGACAAACGTCAAAGACAAACAAGGCCAGCGCTTCAGCATGAGCCACCGAACTCTTTCATGAAGGATTAGCCCACGGATTTGCTCCTGTCGATGTCCTATTTCCTTCTTCAATGACCATCCAGTGACACAGGAGACAATAAAGAGGGAAACCACATTCCCCTTTGCCCACTCCAGAGCCGTAAATAATGAAATAAACATAAAATAATGAAATTAAATGAAGTCTCCTTAAAGTACTATGAACTTTTATGGCTAAATAAGTTGACTTTTAAGGGTACTGTCCCAGTGACGAGCTGTTTTTTTCTGTCCTTTGCTACATTTTAAAATAGGGAAATTAGTTTGTCTGTATTGCTCAACGATTTGCGAAGAATCGTGAAAAGATTGTGGATCGTGATTCTTATTTTTTAGCCATACCCCTCACTTCAGTTTAGTTTAAGTTTGCTGCTATGGTGCATGAATAGTTTTTATGATTATATGATTTTATGATTTACTGACTTTATTTAGTTTCATTAGGCGGATAGTTTTTAGTTTTTTCTTTGATTGCATAGCTGTCTCACGCCTTTGATGAAACTAGCTCTGAGCACTGACTCGATCACATGGTCATAAGTCACTAGTCATGTTTATGAGATAAATTTAAGTCACAGAATTACAAAACGAAGCGGGTCGCACCTCTCCCAACTCAAACATCACAGACACAGCTCTTACGGTGCGTGTGAAGGCGTGTTTCGACAGGTAAAAGTAGACTAATTTCAATAAAGGGTCCATGTCATGGTCACGGTAAGCTAAATACTCGTATGGCAGTGTCTCGCTTATAATACACCCATCCAACGAATCTGTACCCGACGCATTTTTTGACCACAGCTGTTTGAGTATGTCTACACTGGACACATCAAAGCAAACATTATAAACGGGAACATTTGTCTTTCTAAACGGGAGCTGATGATGAGGCTGTATGGCATTGACGTGTCCACTGCAGCGAGTTGCATAGCAATGCCCTGTTCACTTTGACGCGTTCATGACATGTTTAATCTCCGAAGATCTAAATGTAGCCAATTCTGGCTTGCACTTCTGTAAGCGAAGCTGAAGGTCTTTTCCCATGTGACACGTCATGTTCTCACACCAGGTAAACACTCTCAGCCTGCTACAGTAGCCACTCCCCCAAACACACCACCTGCTACAGTAGCCACGCCTCCAACCCCTACGCTTGCTACAGGAGCCACTCCCCCATACACACACAACCTGCTACAGTAGCCACGCCTCCAACCCCTACGCTTGCTACAGTAGCCACGCCCCCAAACACACCACCTGCTACAGTAGCCACGCCCCCAACCCCTACGCCAGTAGCCACTCCCCCAAACACACCACCTGCTACAGTAGCCACGCCCCCAAAGACACCACCTGCTACAGTAGCCACTCCCCCAAACACACCACCTGCTACAGTAGCCACTCCCCCAAACACATCACCTGCTACAGTAGCCACGCCTCCAACCCCTACGCTTGCTACAGTAGCCACGCCCCCAAACACACCACCTGCTACAGTAGCCACGCCCCCAACCCCTACGCCAGTAGCCACTCCCCCAAACACACCACCTGCTACAGTAGCCACGCCCCCAAAGACACCACCTGCTACAGTAGCCACGCCCCCAACCCCTACGCCAGTAGCCACTCCCCCAAACACACCACCTGCTACAGTAGCCACTCCCCCAAACACATCACCTGCTACAGTAGCCACGCCTCCAACCCCTACGCTTGCTACAGGAGCCACTCCCCCATACACACACAACCTGCTACAGTAGCCACGCCTCCAACCCCTACGCTTGCTACAGTAGCCACGCCCCCAAACACACCACCTGCTACAGTAGCCACGCCCCCAACCCCTACGCCAGTAGCCACTCCCCCAAACACACCACCTGCTACAGTAGCCACGCCCCCAAACACACCACCTGCTACAGTAGCCACGCCCCCAACCCCTACGCCAGTAGCCACTCCCCCAAACACACCACCTGCTACAGTAGCCACTCCCCCAAACACATCACCTGCTACAGTAGCCACGCCTCCAACCCCTACGCTTGCTACAGGAGCCACTCCCCCATACACACACAACCTGCTACAGTAGCCACGCCTCCAACTCCTACGCTTGCTACAGTAGCCACGCCCCCAAACACACCACCTGCTACAGTAGCCACGCCCCCAACCCCTACGCCAGTAGCCACTCCCCCAAACACACCACCTGCTACAGTAGCCACGCCCCCAAACACACCACCTGCTACAGTAGCCACGCCCCCAACCCCTACGCCAGTAGCCACTCCCCCAAACACACCACCTGCTACAGTAGCCACTCCCCCAAACACATCACCTACTACAGTAGCCACGCCTCCAACCCCTACGCTTGCTACAGGAGCCACTCCCCCATACACACACAACCTGCTACAGTAGCCACGCCTCCAACCCCTACGCTTGCTACAGTAGCCACGCCCCCAAACACACCACCTG
>CM074312.1:7879927-7882427 GCA_037194245.1 Opsariichthys bidens
AACCTTGAGCGTCGTTGTCTTTTACTGCTCGTGATAATTCATACTCAGAAAGTAGAAATGAAATGACATTCATCACATGATGATGAGTTCAACTATTTTTCCAGTCATTTGGATGTATTAAGAACACTGTGCATCTCATCTCATCTCATCTCGACTCGTAAGCGTCCGGTCTCGTCGCACCTCTACCCATGCCCGAGGTCGACTCTGAGCTACGAAAACAACACGTACTCTGTCTTCCCACACTCCCAATAAAACCACGGAAAGCAGGCTTATCAGCGGGAAGGCATTTAAACTGGCCCTCGGCCACTGCTGCACCGGAGCAAAAAACTGTGATATTTAAAAATCACAAAACTTACTAATCAAAGAAATATTCTCTGACTTAAAGTGATTTCTGAAGTCGAAGTGTAACAGTTTGACATCTGAAAACCCCCTGCAGAAGTGGACGTCTTATCATACAAGGGCGCCGTCCTCTCCCGCACCATATCTGAGGGCTTTTATCCCGGCAGAGGAAAAGCTCCATCAGCTCTATAACAGCTTAATGCATCTGAAGACACTATCGCTATCCAGGGCACTGAGAGGAATGGCCCCTGCTTCCTTCCATAGTAAACATCAATGAAAGCCTCTCAACACCCTCTCCTCCGTCTGGAAATACATTAAAACCAACATACAGGCTTTCTGCACTTCAGATATGACATTACAGTGAAATTGCTATTAGTGCTGTTCCTTTACAGCGTGATTTAAACTCAAGGTTGGAAAGATCTAAGATGGTATGAGTCTATTAACGGTGAAGTGTGACATTTCTGCCTCAATAATTAGGGTGCTTTGATCAAAAGGACGGCAGTCGCTATCGGACGATCACTGTTTTATATAATTTGATCAGCGATTTCTATACAGGCCAATCAGATGACGCAAATCTCGCTATTTTTAGAGTTAGTTAGCGCTTGCTACTTGCTGAGACTACGTTTCTATGCACGCCTACCAGGTGTCTGAAAAAGACAATACATTTGCAGAGACGGCGAGAAACCGGAGCTGTGTGATTTTAATGCATTTCTTTTATTCACAGAGTTGCACTCCCTTTCCTCCCTAAAAGCCCAAACTTAACAGCCAAATCGCTGTAAAACGCAGTGTGACGTTGCTAAAATCCAGCACTGGCTCGATAATAAAAAAAAGGAGTTATTAAAACTGAAGGAGATACTGTTCTCCAAGCCGCTTTCTGTTTACAGGACAAGAAAAAGGCTTCAGATTTGTGCTCACAGAAATGTGTCAAAATGCCCAGCTTGGCGAATATCCGCTTAAACAAAGTGAGCGTGAACAGTTGGGAAGTATCAGTATATCGGATCCGTGCACTGGGTCTTAAAGTGACAGCAGGCTAATTCACGTGTCCTTGATGTTAAACTACAAAAGGCAAATAGAGAAACATTCTTTAGTACAGTTTGTATATTCAATTTTTACCGTGAAGACTATTTTATTATTTTCTGTAGATAAAGACTTTGTTGTGTTTTTTATTATTATTATTATTACTATTTATTTCACAGGAAAGCAATAGATCTTAAACAAAGATGGAACTAGATTAAATATTTTGACTGTTGCGATCCCAAATCGGTTTAATGACCTGTAACTCTGCCTGAGTATCGGACAAGTGAGAACTGACTCTGACTAATCCTGGTTTCTCCCAACGTTTTTTTCTCCATTTCTTGGAGTTTTGGTTCTTTGTCTTGCTTTAGTTGGGGACACTTGCTTGATATTCATCAGTGTTTTTGGTGTGGTTGTATGTGAACTGAGCCGAGCTGGACGATTACGTCACTGTTTTCTCCAGTGCTGATGTACATAAATTAACTAGATTAATAACTACTGATATTTGCAACGGAATGAATCAATAATATATAGCAGTCCCTCCAGAAAAACGCGGGATTTTTTTGTGATTGTTGCGGGCAAAAATCCTTGATTATGCGGCACGTTTTCTTAAAAAATGCGATGGAATATGCGGGATATTCCAAAATTACAAAACATTGAGTCAAATAAGTTCTGTAGCTTTACAAAAGGAATATTCAACTTCTGTAAAAATGAATAAATAAAATATAAAAAAATAAAATGTGTGCTTCCTGTTTAACAGAGGTAGCTCTACAAAACAGACATCTTCTGTTAAATGAAGTGCTTCCAGTGCACAAAGTGTAATCTTACTGCAACGTGAATTATTTTACATACTACTAATATACTTGAAACTGCAAAGTGGTTTTCCAGCGTCGACTTGCGTCTGCGGTCCGACACGCAGTCGCACTGAGTGCGAAATAATTTGCCCCCACTATCATGTAAAAGAGCGGGAAACGGTCTTTTGAGCTTATTTTTGTTGGCAAATGAGAATTATTGACGCGCTTCATCATGGTTTCACCGCGGGGTTTACAGATGACGCTCACGTCGCGTCATTACGTCACTTCATGAGGTTCCCATGGCAATAGGGGGAAAAATAACGGCGCTTTACTTGTGTGAAGTAAACGCAACA
>CM074312.1:7887427-7999927 GCA_037194245.1 Opsariichthys bidens
TGTTAGGTCAAGAAAACGCTGGGAAAAATAACAATGCACAGTTTTAGTTAAACGTCCAATGCAGTCAAACTCACGCCTCGTTCCAAACAGAGTCAAATGAACATACAAATATAAATATATGTGAATGCACTACACTCAAAAACATCTGAACATAAGTTTTATGTCATTTAATTACACAGCAATTTTCCATCCATTTGGATGACATCGTTTTAACATAAACAAACTAATGTGATTCATATGCGTCAGTCATATGTAAATGAAATAGGTGAGATTGATGTAATAGTTGAGTGTCTTTTATCTTCAGTTGATTTCATCAGTTGTAGTTCTTGTGTTTCTCAGTGATTCTGCTTGTTAACAGCAGGCGTTCATCATTACTGCTCAATCATCTCTTCATGATCTCATGAACTCTGACGCTGCTTCAACGCTACTTTAACTCAGTAGTGCGCACACACGTGACCACTAAACAGTGTTCATTCACCTGTGAACTATTACATCAATCTGATTTTATTTTATTTACATATGACTGACGAATATGAATCACATTAAGTTTATTCGTTTGTTTATGTTAAAACGATGTCATCCAAATGGATGGAAAATTGCTATGTAATTAAATTATGTTTAAACTGAAATATTTTTTTGATATACATTATACAGTACTGAAGTAGTGCAGTGTTACAGGGGACAAAGTACGGGTGTGGACATGGGATGGAGAATGATAGTGAGAATGATAGTCAAAATGCCATAAAAGCGCATGATTTTATGTAAATGAATATGAAAAAGGTCTCAGCGGTGTTGGGGGCCCTGTCAAGATTCCCACAATCCTGGTTATGAAGGCACACTAGAGTCACACTTTTCAGAAGGTCTTATGAATAGAAGTGAGTATTGTAACAGAAACATTTACATCTAACACATGTATTCTTCATCAGTTTTCTACACTGCATGAATACAGAGCAAATGATGATGTGCAGCAGCTGATGTGATGTTTTCTGAGCGAACGGTGAGGCACATACCCCTCATGGTGCTGGAGCACAGACACCATCAGCTCCACAGCCAGGGCTCCAGCGATCATGGCCAGGCCCGGACGGCTCACTGTGCACTGCTGGTCCAGAGTCCTGTCTCTGGTGGACTAATAGATGGACAAGAGCAGAAACCAAACATTCATTCATTATGCCGTTTGTGAAAATGTTTTGGTGATGGATAAACTCGGTAGGAGATCATGTCTGTTGAATTCAAGGCATTTTGATTGACTGGTTTCAGCGACACATTTGATTTTATAATACGTGTCCTGAGGAAAACTTAATTTAACTACAGCTATGAAAGTGCTCGATTAAACTCACGTCTCCAGGGGCGACCACATCATTACAGAAGTAGCAGCCGAGACGGTGTCCCGGGATGTTGGAGAATAAAGACGCTCCTGAGAATGAATAGAAGTCAACTTTATAACAGCATCTCAAAGCTCTGCAGAATCCCAAGTTCCCACACCTTTTGACCAATGAATGCTGTCAACCAATCCTGTGAACTGACCCTTCGCGAAGCCCCGCCCCCTTTAGTTACTGTTGCTATGCGCTCTCACGCCACACATCATGTCCTCACGCAGTGGAGCAAAGAGGACAGACAACGTATGAAACAGTTGAATCCATAAATAGCGTCTAGTGTGTGTTTAATGTGTCGCTCCTCGATCATCTCTAGTTCATTTATAGCATCAAATAAACATGAATGAACATCAGAAGGAATGTTGTTTCAAGACGTGACGAAACACAATTCCTCCACACAGACTCAGTGTGTAAGGACCCTCACAGTGTAATTGCACATTTAAGTATTGATAAATATTGATTATTAACATGCTTTATATAGGATTTGATTTGGGGTTAGTTATTTGTAATTATGCATAATTTACTGTCATGACTAGAATAAGTACATGTCACGCGTTTCACCGACTGTGTCACATGAATGTACCTAAAAATACAAAACCATGTATTAAGTTTGCATGCCTTTTTTAAATATTTATAACATAAGCATGCGCGTTTGTACTGTTACAGTATGAATCAGTATGTTTGATTCATTAATTCTGAAATTAACATGAACTTACTCGACATTGTGCAGATTTCTGTTGAGTAGGTATTATAAAAGCTGATTCCATACAGTATGACAAATGCACCTGATTAGTATGCAATTGCACGAAACTATTAATAAAATGAATATGTAAATGATTGTTATAAAAAAGCATCATGACCCCCAAGTAATTAGGGATTTTTTTTTTCTATCAGAGCCATAGATGTGTTCATCCAATTCACGGTTGAAGCACCACCTTCATGATTTTTCATGAGTCACACCTGCTCCGACGGGCTCACGCTTTCCGACACGAGCCGTCCGCACAGATGTGCTCTTGTGCTCACGGCTCGACGGAGTGAGAAAGAATAGGACAGAAAGCAGGGCTCTTGATTTTCCGAGTTGCCGCTTGACACAGTCGTAGAAAAACAATAAGACGCAATATAAGAAAGGCCAAATCTGTCCACCTCTTCTGCAATTCCCAGATAGTTCCAGGTCTTTCACGCCTCCAGTGTCTCTGTCTTAACTATGATGACTTTTGCATTTGAGGTTTACTGTAGACCAGGGTTATTAGCGTTTACTAAAACTAAAAAAGACATTTCTGTCAATTAAAATAAAGCTGAAATAAACTTAAACATGCATTTTAGTTAAAAACGAATGAAATAAGCTGTCGCTCTCACAACACACTTGATCTAAACAGCAGCGAAAGCAGAAACGCACCTGGTGCGACAGCGGCGGCCGGCGTGGAGGAAGACGAGGAGTTGGAGGAAGCGGACATGGGGCTGGACTCCTCAGACTCTTTGGGTTTCTTAAGGCCGTGCCTCATTACCACGAACGTGTCGAACCCCAGAGCGGCGTTAACTATCAACTGCAGAGAGACAGACACATTGAGAAGATTCACAGATCGAACAAGATTAAAATAAATTCTTTATTTTCCAGGTTTAAATCGGACTTTTGCTCTCAGACGTTTGGACCCGGCAGCTGCAATATTATTTCCACGAATAAAAGAAAACTATTATTATAATTAAATGACTTATTCCTACACTTCTGCTCAAAGATTAGTTTGGGGTCTTTCCCCAATATTGTAATAATATTGTAATTTAATCCTGAGTTTTCAGCATCATTACTCCAGTCTTCAGCGTCACATGATCTTTCACAAATCCTTCTGAGAGGATGATGTTGAAAACAGCTTGATCCATTCTTTTTCAGGATTTTTTTGAAGAACACAATTTATTTGAAACAGAAATCTTTTAGAACACCGCAAATATCTTTATACTGTCGATTCATTGCTTCCATGCTAAATAAAAATATTAACTTCTTTCAGCAAAAAAACAAAAATCTGACCCTATCATTTTATAGGATAGTGTTTATATTGCCATCATTCCAGTCTAGGACAACACATCCATTAGATGGTCTGGACGCCCATTGGACCCCGTCTTTGTTCCATCCGAACATGATTGCGTCAGTTTACCGTTCCTACAGTTTAAAGCAGTTTAACAGTAATGATCTTTCCGTCCTATATCCGCCGAGAACATCTTTACTGTCCGGCTCGTGCGTCGGCATCACACGCATGCATCGTGCTGATCACGTGATCAGCGTCAGCCAATACCGAGCCAGCGCTCTGACGTAGAACCTGGAGGCGCTGAACGTAAACAGCGTATGAGAATGACAGGGGAGAGACGAAATTGTTGAATAAAGTGGTTATTATGCGTCACATTCAGGTTGAAGCACTGCATCACGTTCCTTTAGTTCCTTAAAGCTGCACTATGTAGTTTTTCGTCCACTAGAGGTCGCCAAGTTTGAGCGAGGAATCTTGATCTTCACCTCACAGTTGGTGGAGATGAATCAGGACAGGACTCGATTATTGGAAGCGATAATTAACGTTACTGCAGTGTGAAGTGTATTGAGTGATGTGGAGCGACTGAGGATGAGAAATGAACGCGACCGAGAGCAGAGGGACTTTTATTATGAGTGTGAGGTGACGCAGCTCTGTTTATCATATTATTGGAGTGTGTTGGAAATGATATATATATCATTTAACGTTATAACGTTTCTCGTCGCTCGCGGCTGCTGTGAGACACACCGCAGGAAGAGAGATCCATATTACAATATCATATTAAATGATGTGTTGATAAATGTGCAATTCATTTTGAAACGTATTGAAAATGCTGCATTACTGTTAATAAAAATAAAGCCGCATCTGATGATGCTACGTTAGCTTTATTTAGGCGTGGTAAAGCATGGTACTCGCAGAAAATCAAGAAAATTAGATTTAAACAATAAGACTAAACGTGTTGAGCTATATTACAGAAATATGTTTTCTGTTTATAATGTATCAACACAGATGTCGCTTTGTCTGTGTTCCCACATCTGATATACATTAAAGGGTCTTTGGTGTTTGCATGGTTTCTACAAAATAAAACCGTGCGACGCCATTTGCGGAGTGAAATAAATTTTACATACTGCAGCTTTAAATGTGGTAATTGCATTGCTTTCTATGGGGGACGAAAAAAACTCTGGGATTTCATCAAAAATATCTTCGTTTGTGTTCTGAAGATGAACGAGTGTGGAGACATGAGGTGAGGGAACCAAGGCTTTATACTAAATGTCCAAAAAAATTTATGAATAAAAATTAATAATAATTAAAAAAAGCCTTAGAAAACGTCTGATATAGTCTTGTTAGTTCATGTTCAGTTACCTTTTTCTTTAGTAAATAGTAGTAAAAATTCATAGACATCACTGCTTTGGCTCTCAGAGCTCATGATTCTCATATTTGACGACTATTTTGAGAGTTTAGGATTTTTGTTTCGCAAAGTATTATGGCTATATAATAGTGTCCGGACCTTTAATCCAATACCCCTGGTCAATATATTTTAAATCAAATGAAATCTCTAATGCATGATTTTTCATTAAAGAAATGTACATCTGTAATGTGAAAACGGTTATATTTTGCACTGAAGCATGCATTCATACCGTTTGCAAACTCTAAGTCGCAATACAATTTGTCCACAATTAGTACTGCAATTGTCACAGTGTATTTTCTGTTGCAAAAATAGAAGCATCCTGTTTGAGCTTAAGTGTTCTTAAATCAGATATAAAGAACAAACGCAGTACAGCACGTACCAACAACTGTGACAATAGCATACTGTATAAAAGGTAGACAGGCATGGGAGGAGAAAATAAATAAATAAATAAAAGATGAAAGACTGTGGGAGGAAGCTACCTTTCTCTGGCTAGCAGCGATGACTGTCGGAAGCCAGCGGCTCTCACGAGTGTCCATCAACAGGAAGACCACATCGTGTTCAGAGATAAGCTTCTCCAGCTGTTCCACGTCCTGCCGAGCTTGAGCCGTTGTCAACTCGGAAAAGTTCACTGGATGGCCAGGCATTGGGATGCTCATGTTGTAGCCCTCCGCATTCTGAATGGGACGAATAATATATATTCAAGACAGGCGACATGCAAAACGTTCATTCACTAAAAGGCTAAAACATGATGTGCAATACATTACGCAAAAAAAAGCGCAATGATTTTGAACACCAAATCCTGTGACATCTGTACATGCACTCTAAAGTATTTACAAAGCAAATGGTCAGGCTGTTTACAAACTTCTGTCGTTAAGTAGGATTGAAAATAAACACAATCATGTGCATAGCTCTGGACGTGTATCCCATGCTTCCTGATTACATTACCTAAAGCATAGACGATGTAAACAGCAGAGGTCCTAAAACGGAGCCCAGTGGGACTCCACAAAATACAGAAACTAGGATTCCCGTTGTACTAACAGTCCCTGAACAATCTAACCAGCTTTGACGGTTCAAGCCAATGAATGAGAATAACGTCCTGCTTTGTATCAGTTTTCAAGCCAATCTATACGGATTGTTTATCATCACACAGAAGTCAGTTGCCGATCATTCAAATGCTGTTTCGGTCACATGGTTAGAATGAAAATTTGAGTTTCCAGATATACATTTACTTTGGCAGACAGCCTAATATTACTAATATATTTAAGTAGACGACCAAAAAAAAGTCTCACGTCACGCTCTATATGACCATGGAGCACAAAACCAGTTAGAAGTCACACGGGTTTATTTGTAGCAAAGGCCAACAATACATGGAGTGGGTCAAAATGATCGATATCAAGTAAAGATGTTCATGTTCCATGTTTCCTACCGTCAATATATAAAAATGTATTTTTGTGAGTGGATATACATCGCTAAGGACTTTTTTGCAACCTGAGATTACAGATTTTCCGTTGTATCTCGGCCAAATATTGTCCTTTCATAACAAACCATAAATCAGTGGAAATATCATTTATTCAGCTTTCAGATGTTGTATAAATCTCAATTAAAAAATTTTAAAAAATTGACCCTTCAGATTGGTTTTGTGGTCCAGGGTCACGTATATGTAACAGCTGGTTTCAGTTTCATGGACTTTCGGTTTGTTTTCCATAGTCACGTATTCAGATTCACGCGACTCCCCGGTTATATTCATTATCAGTTTGCATGTTTCAGCTGTGCTCCATTATCCTCGTTTGCGTTTGCTAAGAAAGTATCGCAATGTCATCATGACCACAAATCCAGCATTAGTTCAGCGCGTGTCAAGATTTGTTGTAGCGGAAGACGTGACTTCAGATTTGCGAGGTGAGCGGTGAATCAGACATCATCTCATCCCACTGTCTGAGCGAACGAGAGCGTACGGCGCGTGGGTGAGAGAGAGTTGTAATTACTGCGTGGATATCCGGTTCATCTAATTGGCCCGACACACACAGGGGTTCTGTGAAGGTAAAATGTGTGGCGTAATTAGCTGAGCGGGGAGCAGATCGATACAGGATGAGCAGATGAATTAATGATGACCACAGAGTAAACTCAGCAGACGGTGGACAGACGGGCAGCTGCCAACACATACATGATAGAAAAGATTACTTAGCCAGGTGTACTAAAACATCCCTTAAAAATGACCTAGCCACACACACGCACACACGCACACACACACACACACACACACACAGAGCTCAACTGATCAGATGGTGCGTGTCTTACATAAGGATATCACTCTCGCTCGTTTTAGCACCTCGTTCTTTGCACTCGGGAAAAATAACATTTGGAGCAAATGAAGAAACTGGCTTGAAAGACACTTTTATAATGAAGCCCTTCTGAGGTGCGATCAGATAATAACTTGACCAACAAGAGTGTAACGTGATGGAGATTTCTGCATCCGTGTCATCATTTTGACAGACACTAAAGCTACACTGACCACACAGTGACCCTCCAACTTGTGGACATTGACGTTCACAACAACTAATGCATTTCATCATATAGCCATTATCCATTTAATTACTACAATTCAGGGTTACGCCACTAGTAATTCATAAAAAACACATTACTATGAAAAACCACACTGTACCACACTGACGGATATTTGGTGTGAAATTGATTTAATCTAAATCACAGCTACAGTATCTCTATTTACTGATACGAATGTCATTTGTAGTCCTCATTTGATTAAAGTAGGCAATTTCGGAGTGGCTAGTAGACAATAATAGACCCTTCAGAGCATCTCCAAAGCCACGGTCCCTCCAAAACACATGAACACACACACACAGCCAGAGCAGAGTCTGCAAAGTGTTACGAGAAACTGCGTTTAATTACCTCATGTCTCAAAGCACATAACAATAATAATGAACGCAAACCACTTAGAGAGCTCGTACTCGTACCAACTGACGGCTGCAGATTCATTTCGGCATTGATACCGTTGACACAGAAACGCATGAGTCTGAGGACATGAACAGCTCTAGGAAGAATGTCACGGGTTGCGGTCTCTAAATTACGGTTGCAACATGCCGTGAACGAAGGATAAGCTTGGCGTTTTGGTTCAGGAGGAGCTGTAAAAGGGCTGCTGTTTGTTTGTGGTGCTCCGCGACTGTCTGTCTACACCTCTGCATAGCCTTACAGAGCGCGCTGATGACGTGTGGTGTGGTGTCTGCGCGGAGGTATGGAAACACATTTGTTGACAGGCAGGTCGGACATCGTATCATTGCATTCGGTACGACAACCATTTTTTTGGTCCTGAGACGATATATATTTACGTTTGAATATTTAGAACACTTCTATTATGGATTGCTATTAGGATGTTTGTTTACTTTTATCCCACTTTAGAATGAAATGAAACAGTAATTATTTGACACTTTAAATATCATCGTCTTCATTTTTGGACTATTAGTCAACAAATCCTTGATAAACAATGCTCATGTTTGCAGGAGGTGCAGCTTTAATTGAGTGGAAAGCTTATTAATAACCTCCACACTCAAGTGATTTCACTGTCATTTAGTTTCAGACGTGATTAAAAGTGATGATGTCTGGGTCGTTTTCCAAAAGACTTATTCATGCAGATTTCAACTTCACATCCATGCAACACTTCAGGATCGAAATCTTCTGCTTTTTGTTTATGCATTTACAAAATTGGGCCAGTAAAGAGACCATTTTCTGCCCTTTTACAAAGTCTTGATGTTGTTTTTGGCTCTACTAGATTGAATGTTGATTATTTTCCTCACATCCTCCATTGTTGCAGCTCCTCTCCTCCCAGTCTGTCAGTAACGCTCTGTTTACTTCCTGTTTCTCCTTCTGAAAAGCACACTGTGCTCTGATTGGTCGGCCGAAGCGGTCGGTTGTGATTGGTGTTTGGGAAATATCCCGCCCCTTACCACAACCACCAGTTTCAACACTGAACCAGGCCCCGCCCCTTTATTCTGCGCATTAATTATTTAAATGAGGAACATTGTGAAGAGAACTCAAGATGGAGGGAGTTCAGAAACACTGATATAGAGAAGAACTAACTTATATTATGATTTATAAATCAAAAATAGTGATAACTCTTTGTCATGATCTCAAAATCAACTAAAAAAATAATGTTTTTAATTTGGTCTGGCCAACTTTCTTCTTGGTTGTGAATGGCCAAACTTGGTTTTCTGGAATGGCTTTAGTTGAAGTTGCCTGGCATGATGAATCATGGGAAGTGAAGTGGATATGATATCAGAGAGGATTAACAGGCCTTGTGGACGTAAACACCTGCCAACAGCGTTCCCACACAGAGTCATGAATATGAAGCCCAGCGAAGGTCTGAGTCACAGGAGTCTGATGCTACCGCTTAGCATAAAACACAAGGACAACATGTACTGAAACTGATGGGAACATAGTTGAAGAAACGTCCATATGAAGAAACCGATGAGATGGCTGGTTTAGAATAGTAAGAATTAGGGATGGAACATTATGGTCAACTAGTTGGCTAATCATCCACCAATGAACTAGTAAATCGTAGAGGTGGGAATTACCAGAGTCCGCAGAACATGATATGACCAGTCTTGTCGGGAAAGAGCTAGAATCCATGAACCAAGCCAAACAGCCACTCGGTGAAATCATACATTCAATTTAAAGCAGTCGATTAACAGCCTTATTGCTCATAGTATGGCCGTCTTTAAAGGATTGTCAAGTCAAGTCAAGTCATCTTTATTTATATAGCGCTTTTTACAGTGCAAATTGTGGCAAAGCAGCTTTACATTAATAAGAAAATGGTGTCATTGTGCAGCTTATTCTATATATTATTGATTCATTCCGTTGCAAAGATCAGTAGTTATTAGTCTAGTTAATTTATGTATATCAGCGCTGCAGAAAACAGTGACGTAATCGTACAACGACACCAAAAACACTGCTGAATATCAGGCAAGTGTCCCCAACTTAAGCAAGCCAAAGGAACCAAAACTCCAACAAATGGAGAAAAAAACCTCGGGAGAAACCAGGATTAGTCGGGGTCAGTTCTCCTCTGGTCAACAGTGAACACTTGACCGATACTCAGAGTTACAGGCCATTAAACCCATTTGGAATCGCAACAGTCAAAATATTTAATCCAGTTCCATCTAGTTTAAGATCTTTTTGATCACGCCGGTATGGGACGGTTTGTTACGATATGTGCCACTGGCTGGTTTGTAAGATACCAATTTCCCTACGGAGAAAATGAATGGAGTTTTTACTCCCAGAATCCGACTGTTGTGCTCTATAACAGTTGCACAATCAATTGAATGTATTTGAATACACAGAATCACTCTCCAGAACCTTCTCCTTCACTGTTCCCTGCTGGTGGAATGATCTCCCTACCTTCATCTGAAGGCAATATTCAAAAGACAGCTGAAAACTCATCCCTTTCAAATCATAGAAAAAATGATCCTTTCCTTTCCCTCCATATTCTAGTGTATATTACTCGGAGCAATGTCTGAAACTTGTATTGTGAGCATATTGATGAATCACTTGTTTGTTTTCCTCACTTGTAAGTCGCTTTGGATAAAAGCGTCGGCCAAATGATTAAGTGTAAATGTATTTGTTCCCCAATGCATATTTTTTAATATGCTTTACAAAGAACACCCTAACGAACACCCAAATGAACAAGTCGATTTTGAAAATGTGTCATTTTGCTCTGGCAAACTTACTAGGACAGTGGAGAAACTACACTTCCTCATTTAACCTTCTACAGCAAGATGAAGCTTCTGGTTCGTTTAACTTTATCCAGGCAAACTTAAATTAAATGTGATTATTTCTTTCTTCTGATTTCTTCTAATTCAACTGCAGTGAAAACAGAGAAGGTTCATTTGCATGTGGATGATCGTGTGATTGTCAGGTTCATGTTCCTCTTTGTTTCACAGTTCCTGTTTGCCTTGATTGACCTCCCACTGCAATCTACTGCCGTAATTCTGTGATGAACACACGTCCTCCTCGGAGGAGTTCACGTCCTCGAACTGGGAGTTATGCATTTCTAAGTAGAGGCTCTCCAAAAATTCCCAGCTTACAATTTGTAATAAGGAGATCAACACGAACGTGAACACTTTCTACATGACGAAATGACAATTACAGTAATTTTGTCCAGTCTCTAGTCAGTTCTCGCTGATGTATGTTTAGTTTGTGATCTTCTGTGTTTCAACTGATTCTCCAGCAGTCTCCTGTAAAGTTTAGTTCATTTAAATAAGGACTATTTTTGTTTTATATCGCTTCTTTATGCGTATTGGCTAACACACCTAACAGTGATGCGTCAGAAAATCACTGAGCAGATGAATATGAAAAAGGCCACGTTTTATATGAGCATGGGTTTTATTGTATATAGTGGGTTTAAATGCAATGAGACTGAAAGATGATGAACATCACAGGTCAAATACACTGTTTGGCTTTTCATGTCATTTATCGGCAGACCAGCCAAACATCAGTATTAAAATGAATAATTCAGGCTTGATTGTTCTAGATAATTGGATGTTGAAATTGAGTCTTCCTGATTTATCCAGGGGTCTCAAACTAACGACCCGCAGCATTGGTTCATTGGGCCTGTCAGGTGTGAATAGTTTATTCAGGCATCATTAAGTCAAGTCAAGTCGAGTCATCTTTATTTATATAGCGCTTTTTACAATGCAAATTGTGGCAAAGCAGCTTTACATTAATAAGAAAATGGTGTCATTGTGCAGCTTATTCTATATATTATTGATTCATTCCGTTGCAAATATCAATAGTTATTAGTCTAGTTAATTTATGTATATCAGCACTGCAGAAAACAGTGACGTAATCGTCCGGCTCAGCTCAGTTCACATACATCGACACCAATGCAGGCATATCAAAAACACTGCTGAATATCAAGCAAGTGTCCCCAACTTAAGCAAGCCAAAGGAACCAAAACTCCAACAAATGGAGAAAAAAACCTCGGGAGAAACCAGGCTTAGTTGGGGGGCCAGTTCTCCTCTGGCCAACAGTGAACACTTGTCCGATACCCAGGCAGAGTTACGGGTCATTAAACCCATTTGGAATCGCAACAGTCAAAATCATTAGTCCAGAGCAGTCTGATTCAATAGTACTCTGAATCATAGTTCAAATGGATGATTGTAAAACATTTGTAACTGTAACTGTTCAATAGTTTGTTTGTTTTTTGTTTGGGGGGGGGGGGGGGTTCTCCCATAATTCACAATTCATAACTAGACAAAATAACAATTTACTAGAGATTCTGACAAAATGTTTTTTTTTTAATCTGTTGAATGAATGATTCAATGACTCACTCGTAAAGACTTCACTTGATTCATTACTGGATGAATCTGTGTTCTTGAACAAATCTCTTGAATGAATGATTCAATGACTCACTCGTAAAGACTTCACTTGATTCATTACTGGATGAATCTGTGTTCTTGAACAAATCTCTTGAATGAATGATTCAATGACTCACTCGTAAAGACTTCACTTGATTCATTACTGGATGAATCAGTGTTCTTGAACAAATCACTTGAATGAATGATTCAATGACTCACTCGTAAAGACTTCACTTGATTCATTACTGGATGAATCAGTGTTCTTGAACAAATCTCTTGAATGAATGATTCAATGACAAACACCTATGGTGTAACTTTGTAACTATCTTTATTTGAACCCTCCATGTAAGTTCAAAAGGTGATTGACTCTATTTTGATCGCTACCTTAGACATCAGTGTTTATATCTGAACTATGAACTTTTATCCCAGGACTTCTGTGATCATTTGTATTACTGTGAGACAGAAATACTGATAGTGTGTGTTTGAAAAGACTGTTTGTGAAGCCGTTTCAAATCTCTACATGATCGTACTTGTCAAAACTTTAATAGGCGAAACATTGTGAATTAGGAGTAAGATTGTGAGGGTGTTTGAATCCAGATCACAATCTTTTAACGATTCAGCTCTAACATCAGAGCTTCTCAGGCATTTGACTTTAAGACTCCTGGTCAAATATGCAGGCAACTGCAGACACAGATTTTCCATTTTCCACTCTTTTTCTTTAAGTGACATATTATTGAAAGATTTCAAAGTCCTCACCACACCAGGAAAGATCTTCTTTAGTCTTTCCACCGCGGCGAGAGCTTTCGCCTTCCCTCCGCTCAGACAGTCTTCAAACTCATAGAGCGGCTGTCGCACCGGGTTCGAGTAGGAGATCTTTGCGTTGTCCACAAAAGTGATGTGCCTCACGCCCCAGCCCTTAAACAAACAGAGCGGAAAACATTCAGCCAGAACTTCACTCAACACTTGTTTTACCTGCGTTTTATTCACTAAGCACCCGTGATCCAGTTAAAGCAGACGCAATCGATCCTGCTGTAGTGATGTGTCATTAGGGCTGGATATAGACACCAAATGACCCTTCGCAAAGCCCCGCCCCCTTTAGTTAATGAATAAAAGTTAAAACGGCTTGCCATAAGGGCGGGGCAACCCGTCACTCACATGAGATCCACCAATAGCAAACCACAACACCATTCCCCACAGACAAAACGAAGCCCCGCCTACATTTGTTCTTGCTTCACTCCATTGCAGTGGGATTTATATACACGTCACACCGACTTTAAAAGAATACAACTTCATTTTCACACTGTCCCTGGCTCTAAAATTGCACTCATTTCGGTCATGCCACTTTTGCTTCACATTTTTTGAAAGCTGCTCCTCCTATTTACTGCCACTTTTATCACGAGAGTTATTATTAGTAATAATAATGATAATACTGCTGCAAATAAATGATTTATTTTTAGTTGTAGTAATATATTTCTGTAGCAATTCTTCACTTTAAAAGGTTGAAAACTCAAGTCTTTATTTCTCAATCCGTTTTTTAATGCGGCCCTCATTCTGTCAACTTCATAAAACTAGAATAAGCAGCTCATGAGCTCTTCTGCGTCGTCTTTATCTTCGCGCGATCAACTGCAACAGTCAAAAATCACTTTGCATTCACGCTATAAGCGAACCACTATAAAAAGGGTCATTTTGGTTCACCTATAAACAACAATTATTGAGAACCGCTCTCGCAACCGAGTGTGAAAACTCTCTTAAAGTTGCAATTAGCCGGCATGAGGACATTTTCGTTTTCATGCCGTCAACGTGTTAATCTTATCGCGAGACGCCACCGTCATTTTCCAACAGCAGCATCTGTGTCTTATTGTCTGTAATTACAGTCCTAAGCTTAAGACCGTTTCAAAAACCATTAAAAAGCAATTATGGCAAAAGCAAATAAGCACTTAAATGACATAAAGCGAGCCAAGGAATCCATTCCGAAGCCAATGAAAGCTTTTCCATCATCTGTCAGAGGAGATAAATGGTAAATCCCAAGCTCTCACCATCAGTGTTCTTGCCACATTGCAGCCCAGGGTTCCGGCTCCCAGTAACAGGCACCTGGTGGACACGACCTTGTCCAGATCCAGGGATGGGACCAGCCTCCAACGCATCAGCTTCAGGTTGAGATCCACAGAGGACTCAGCCAGCCTTGAAGAAAACATCAAATTTGTAACATACCACTGGGAAAACCATCTCAAAAGTGCATCAAGCGTTAAGTACCTTTTAGGGTCCATACATTCGCTGAGATTGACACTTCTGGGTCCCATCGCCCCTTTGGGGTTCTTCTCCCAACCCACGCTCTTCGGACACACTGCATAAACAAGTTATTAAACTTCAATATAATGCGGTTTTATTCATAAAACATAATTCTCTCACTTGAAAATGGGTAAAATGACTGTAAAGAAACATTGGTAACACTTTACAGCATGTTAATGCAATGTTTTCTTGCGCGCAAAATTGGAATGTGGCATAAAACGTCCGAGAATAAAGCAGCCTTTCCATCCCACGTGTTCAAGAGAGCAAAATCGCAAAATATCTTTAATATCTAAAATATCTAAAAATCACTTTCATATAATAAAAATGGAAGTTGCTCTCGTTTTTTTTGTCATCATAAATGAATTGAAACACTGGCGTTGGGATGCTGGTGTTTGGGAACGCCAAACCAAATCGTTTCAGAACCACCAAACCAACATCGGCGATGCTGCGATGCGATTGGTCCGCTGGTTATCCAATCCCAGCCTCTGCTGAGGCACAGTCACGTGAGTGTTTTATTCAGTAAATGTGTTTCCACTATAGTTTACATTCATTTCATCTTATTGGATAAAAATGTATCCGCCTCAATTGAGCACATACATTTTTCCATCCATTGTGTTTTTTTTTTTTTATGCAACATTCCAAATTACGCATTAAAATAGCTTAGCTATATACCAATACATTTGTTACAGTGTTTATTAAAATGTAACATTATTTAATAAAAACAAAACTGTTCATTGTCAGTTAACGTCAGCTCTGATCCCGTAAATACTGATGCAACTTTTGATTTTAATAGATGACTTTAACTAAACTAAGGCCGGTTTCACAGACGGGATTAGGTCCGTTCAATTACGGTATTTAAGTAGCTTTTATAAACGTACCGCAGATTAAAAAAAGAACATTACTGGCTAAACAGGCATATATTAAGATATGTCAGAGCAAGTTAAAATAGCTCGATCTAAGACTAGCTTAAGCCTTGTCTGTGAAACTGGGGGTGAGATTATTCATTGCTTTAGAAGTGTTTTTCATTTGTAAGTTCATGTTTACTAATCTACACTTACCAAGCCAAAAAAAAAAAAAAAAGTTGCTATTTGGATTTAAATAGGCAAATACGTGAGAGTCTATGACTGGATCATTATTGCTGCGATCACCAGAAATGAAAAAACAAATGCAAAACAACATTACAAAGTGGGAATCACTTTTGCTCGAGACAAATTGACATTTTGGAAAACATTTTTACCCATCATAAAACACAATCACACGGGGAAAACACTTTTGTGGAGGATGAAACAAATTGACATTTTAGAAAAGAAATTAACAAGACGCAAAACACTTTTACCAGTCCCGAAACACATTGACAATGACAGGTTCCTCACGGAGAGGGAATGTCCCACACGCCGGAAGTGTAACTTACTTCGCTTAGCTCCCGACGTCCTGCGTTTCCGTCCGATCCGCGTCCTTTAGAAACTCAAACTCTGACCACACGTGAAGCAGAACCGCGTTAAGCTGCTCATGTGTTTGTCACCATAAACTTCATTTACGCCATTTACTCCACAACGACAACTCGAATTTACCGCGCTCACCAACAACAACAACAACAACACCTTTCACCGCGTCTTTGTAAATTTGTTTTGTCCTCGGTAAAAGTGTTTCCCCGTGTAATTGTGTTTTATGATGGGTAAAAATGTTTTCCAAACTGAGTGTTTCACACTTTGTAATGTTGTTCTGCACCTCCCGGCCGCCGTAGGAATCAGAAGTGCCGATTCGTGTTCTTTCACAATTTTAACCCTGATGAATTTTGACACTGTCATCCTGGAACACGGCCATGATGAGTCTTCCATGTGTGTTTAAGAAACGACTCCATCGTTCAGGGATAAAAGAACTGTTGGCACACATATAACAGGCTAAAAACATAAGAATACAGTATTTAAATCCAAACAAGGACTTTTTTTGGCCGGGCAGTGAAGCTAACTAATGCAAACAAATGGAAACTTATTGTAAAGTGCTACCAAAATATTTGTTGCAAGGACATCTTTGGCCACTGAATGACGCCTTGCTTGTTTTTTTTTACACCTCAAGACTTAGAAAACAATAGTTAAAAAACAGCTAGTAGGCGATCACATGACTTCAGCTTATTATTCAGTCTATTGGCAACTAGACTTTTTTGGGCAAACAGAACAAATGAAGCCGTTTTTTAACGCTTGAGCACGATCTGAGATACTTTCTCTCTCATATCCAGTACATACGGCCGTGTGGTTTGTGAAATAATCGGTGGATTTTCCGGAATTCAATCACTGATATCCTACGACTTTTCATTGCGATTCTCAAAGTCAAACCTCTCTGAAGTGTGATGAAGACCACACGATGAAGTGTTTAAGAGAGCAATGGAAGAAAATAGAATAACCTGATTTCGGTCAGGAAGGGCTTTCGATACCCTTACCGGGTCTCTATAACGCCGTCCTTTCATAGCCGGCAGTTTCGCCCCAATTCACACAGCAATTCACAGCATCAGCGCAGAGACTCCCACAGGAATTCACAAGTCTGACGTGCGACGAGGCTGAATGTCAGGGAATCTCGCCACCATCGGTTCACGAGCGATGAAGCCGCTCGGATGAGTGGACGGAGGGTTTGAGCAGAGGAAGGATAAACTCGATTTTCTGCTGTGACCTCAACAACTGACTGACCGTCCACAGAAAATGAGCTTGTGCTCTCCGTGACCTACGCTGAGAAAACGTGCCGAGGAACAATTTTCACTCGGAAAATGCTTGTAAATTTCATAAATGATTACAAACAAACAGCGAGTAGCACATTAAATTCAGGGCCGGTTCTAGACATTTGGAGGTTTATTTTGGAGGCCCTCCTCCTAATAAAACACTGGAAACAAATATTATCTCTTACCTTCATAACATGTTATTAAAATGCATATATTTCATTTTTTATATGTCCATGTTAACTAAGGTAATCTCCATGTAAGGTATGTTGGGGATGCTATCATGTGTGTTTTTTTGTAGTAATTTGTTCAGTAATTTGTGTACAGTAGCCTAACACTCTCTACAGGGCTAGAGTAAATGAACATAAACATGTTCAAATGGCATAAATACCTCAAATATGCGCTACACACTCTTAAAAATAAAGATTCCAAAAGGGAGTTTTTACAGTGATGCCATAAAAGAACCATTTTAGTTTTTCTTAGTGTGAAGAACATTCTAAAAGAATCTAAATAAACTCTTCCACCGTAAAGAACGTGTTCTGGAAAGGTTCCATGGATTTTCAAAGGTTACTCATGTAACCACAGATTCCAATAAAGAACCAATAAAGAGTGTATAAGAGAACAACAGAGCTACTAAGCAGAAATAGGCCTACTTAATTACTTCGAAAAAAAATTGTACGCTTATTTTTTTCATTTAATATAACAACAATATTTATGTTTTGAAAGCTGAAAATAAGTATTATGTTAAAGCAGTAATGCAGAATTTAAAAGAGTCAGAGATACTTTTTTGAAACAAACAAACAAACACTCTAGTGCTGAAATATTCCAGCTCTTTGACTTTGAATACGAACTTTTCTTTCCCTTCAGTATCTAGTCGGCTCCCGACGCGATGTCAGTCACTATCTGCACAAATTCAAAGTGTCTGACAGTCTGGCTCGCGCTCTTTTAAACTCATAAACCGGCAGATGATTCATCCAGAAATGAAGGCGATCGACAGAACACGTTTATTTTTAGAAAACCGTACAATCGGTCCAAACCAGATGATGACAACTCGCACACCTGATTAAATTAAACGTGATTCTGAAAGACTGAAAGAGGGCTTGTGATAATGTTTTATTTACGATGTTTACGACATTATCTGCCGCTATAGGTGAAACACAAGAAGAAGAAGAATGAAGCGCAGTACGATTACAATAATAAAGTAAAATGATGTAAAAGCAAATACCAGTTTGTAATATCAAGCGGCATAACGAGCTGCTTTTGCACAGCTAAAATAAATTAATGACACCAAAATCCAGACACATTCAGGTTACAAATGGCCACACACAATCTTACGTTAGCAATAATGCAAATAGCATGAAATAACACATAATATTGTGACTATAATGTCTGTAAATAGCCTGATTTACACAGAAACGAGCGGACTGTTCCTGCTTCATCTAGTTTGCAGAAGTGAATAACACGCAGATTTCGGAGCTGAAACACCAGCCGTTTAGTGAATTTGTCTAACCCTAATTTTGATTTTCACGACGATACTCCGCTCTCTCTGACTCTTACAGATAGCCAGAAACCAAAATAAACACTTTTCCTCCATGTAAATTAGACACTTGACTAACCAGAGTGTGAAAAGCAGCAAGGAGCATGACATTCAAATGGTTGTTGGGTTAGTTTTGCTGTGTCTTGGGGTGCGTTCACACTTGTCACGTTTGGTTGGATTAAAACGAACCCTGGTGCGCTAAAAAGACGGGTCTCGGTCCACTTCCAAACGAACTCTGGTGCGGTTCGATTGATATATGAACGCGACACGGACCAAAGACATGTAAACGACCCAAAAACAGGACAAGATGCGACGCTACGAGTCACTGATGTGAAGATCGGTGCATCAAAATGAGTCGAGGAGCAACGAGGAGGTGAAGTTTCTGGAAATCCTGCTGCTGTTCTGAATGTTTTGAACATTTGATGAGCTCTTGGTGATTCTCAGCTGGTCAAAATAAAGCATGATGGCGTTTAGTCCAGAACACAGCGTTGTTTTGAATGTTCGGTAAGCGAGATCCGTAATATTTTTTTCACATTTTTTTGCTTAAATCTATTAATCAACCTCAGTCCTGATCAAAACAACTAATTATTATTTTTTTAAATCAGGATTTTAACTCTTTAATGGCCAAATTCATAAACGATGTCACAGATTTGGGAAAAAACGTGTCAAAGATCAGAAACAACATTGTTAGTTTTTGTGCAGCATCAGATTTTAACGTTTTAAAGAGTTAAAATCCTGATTTTCTTTTTTTAAATTCAGTAGTTTTGATCAGGACTGAGGCTGATGAATAGATTTAAGCAAAAAAATTTGAAAAAAATATTTATCTGATTAATTTTTAAAGCAGTTAAAAGTAACGGCTGTTTTCATAACGAAAGGGAATTCAGTGAATTTGAACAATGCACGAGGGTTAAACATACAAATACTCTAATAACTGCTAGTTGAATAAGTTGCGCTAAAGTTAGTAGACTGAATAAAGTGGCAGAAAGGAACGTTCACTTACGGTTCGTATCGCCCAACAACCAGCTCTTTCACAGACTGAAGGCAGATAAAAGCCCAGCCTTTGTGCTGCTGTTCAGACGGCCTCGGCAGAAGATGATAAATTACCTGCAGAAGTCGAGAGGTCTGGGAGCTTGACCCGAAAGATGATGCTGTGCCGAACGGAGCGGGTCCCTTGTAGAGTTCTGTCTCTGAAGCACAAAACCTCCAGAACATCCAGCTGTGAACCCCTGGCATTCACACGGACAAACACACGGTCTTTGAGAGGCCTTAAACTTTCCATTACAAAGAGTCAGGACAGATGGACCGCTCTGACATTTCGATATTTCCAACATCTTCAACACTTCATGAAGACACACGTGTTTATTTGGAGATGTGTCATGGTAATACCACGTCCTTTAGATGTGAAATGGGCAGTTTTTGGGAATGGGAGTGTCACATCCTGAAGTCCGCATTTCAATATATTCTCTCAGCATTTCAATCTGATAGCAGTCCAATCGATCAAAACACATGAACTGGCCAAGAATAAATAACCCCACAGTTGTACGGATGTGTGTGTGTTTTGGACATGTAGCATGGTAATACTACAGTATTCTCTGTAAATATCTTGCTGTATAATAATCATTCAGGACTGTGTGATTATTAAAGTACCGTTGGATAACATTGGATGCCTTCACTGTAAAAAATGAATGTAATATTAAGGGTAAATGACACGGTAAAAACTGATTAATAGAAAGTTCCCTTAATCTATGCGGTGAAAAACTGTAAAGATCTACTGGGACATTTAGTTTTTAGATTATTCTTAGTTTTCAGTTTATGTCATTGTTGAATGACTATCTATTGTATTGCATATGTTTCCATGATGGTGTTTTGCATTTGTGTGCATTACATTGTGTGCATCTTTTAGTTAAGTAAAAGCTTGGCTTCGTCTTTACCACCCGTTTTTAAAGAGGTGGTTGATTATGATTTCACTGTTTTAAACTTCAGTGAGTGCGTACTGTTGCTGTTTGATCATAAACAACATCTGCAAAGTGACGGCACTCAAAGTTCAATGCAAAGGGAGACGGAAATCTCTTTTTAAACGACAGGCGAGCTTCTTCCCGGGTTAGTGACATCACAAACCCTCAAATTTACATAAACCCCGCCCCCGAGAACACTCAACAGAGGGGGCGGGGCCATGTCGGGCTGCTTTAGAGTTGTTGTCGTCGAGTGTTGTTGACGCCGTCATTTTACGCCACAAACGAGGGTGGATTCGAGGACAAAAGACGAACGTGACGACACACGCTAGTGACGAGTTGATCAACTCCACAGCGACGACGTCAATTTATCCACGAACCGTTCAGAAACGACTTCCTGAGTCTCTCCAACACTTTCCTCATTTTGTCTGCGTGAGATTCTCCAGCTTTGTTGTTGTTGAGCTGTTAAAGCTCCGCCCTCTTCTGGAGCAGCAGCTCATTTGCATTTAAAGGGACACGCACAAAAACGGCCCAAATGGAGGCGAATTTGACGAGCGATAATAAATGATCTTGAGCTGAAACTTCACTGGAGACACCAGAGACTGAGATTACATCTCATGAAAGGGGTCCGTTTTAATATGGCTGTTAATAAACTATAAAGTAATTTGGTATATTAACATTATTTACGCTAATATGCATTTTTTTTTTTAACGGTCTGTAAAACTGTAAAAATCTGTAAAACTTAAAATGTTGCCATATTTTTTAGTGTAAAGTTGTGCCTTTTTTAGCATGAATTTCACAGTGTCTCTGCTTACAAATAAGCATAATATCATAGTCGTGGTCGTAATTTGAGTAAACACACATCAGGCAAAAAACAAAATCAGTGAATCAGCAATCGTGATCGCAACATATATTCCCGCAATATTAGCAGATGGTTGTACATCATATTTTCTCACACTCATTCGGTTGCAGAACAAACATGTTTGAGGTTGAAAGAAGCTGTGGAAGCAGGGCTATCATTTAACACCGGTGGGATGCGTGTCGGAAAAGCTCACGGTTACAAACGTACCATTTTTTTGCGAGGAGGACGAGGAGGTTTCTGAGCGGCCAGCCCGGATGTTGAGGCAGCGTGCACGGGTCATACACACCCACCGTAATCTAGAACACAAACCAGGACTCGTCCCGTATCACACTGACATACTGCCAAGATTTAATTATTGCAAGGGATATTCAGGGATAAACACTTGAGCGTCATCTGCAACACCCGCTCAACCTCCACATAGATGGCACGATTATTAAATATGATCATCTACAGCGTGCCACAAATGTTGTTGAGAGAAATTAAGTTAACCAAGACTATTCCATTAACCAGGATTACAATGAACTAAAACTAACGAACTTTTCTGGCAAGTGAAATTGACGTCTAAAATGAAATAAATCGTAAACATTTCAACTAAACGAAAAATGTTGCTTTAAACTGCTTTAAGCACTAAAAGTATTGACTGTAAATAAATAAAAATTAAAAACTGAACATTTAAAACATAAAAAATAAAAGCCAATTCAAAATATTAATGCATCTATAATAAAAGTAAAATACCAGTGCTTTATCCTGGAAATTACCTTCTTTAGGTCTGGGAAGAAGGAGTTCATGTCTCTCAGAGGAGCGACTTCGACACTTTCCTCCGAGTACTTGAGCAGGAAATGTGGGACCGCCGTCGTGCCGCTGGAGGCGCAGAGACTGTCATACGCCGCTTGCAAGCTCAATATCTGTGAAGCAGATCCACCCAAAACAATCGGTTCACCTCAGCAACTCATGAAACACAATCAAATGCTTTTTTAGTCAAAGACAAAAAAGGTTTTACCACACAAAAGTACCCAACAGGACACATACAGTGGCTCCAAAACCAATTTTAGACACTTAAAGGGGTGTTTGATTATGATTGGACTCTTTGAGCTATAGTGACATCACTAACCCTAAAATTTACATAAACCCCGCCCCTGAGAACACTCAACAGAGGGGGCGGGGCCATGTCGGGCTGCTTTAGAGTTGTTGTCGTCGAGTGTTGTTGATGCCGTCATTTTACGCCACAAACGAGGGTGGATTCGAGGAAAAAAGACGAACGTGACGACACACGCTAGTGACGAGTTGATCAATTTATCCACGAACCGTTCAGAAACGTCTTCCTGAGTCTCTCCGAACACTTTCCTCATTTTGTCTGCGTGAGATTCTCCAGCTTTGTTGTTGTTGAGCTGTTAAAGCTCCGCCCTTTTCTGGAGCAGCAGCTCATTTGCATTTAAAGGGACACGCACAAATGCGTTTTAACTTATGAAACGCCTCCGTCTTGAGTTCTCTTCACAATATTCCGCATTTAAATAAATCATATGCAGAATAAAGGGGCGGGGCCTGGTTGAGTGTTGAAACTGGCGGTTATGGTAAGGGGCGGGACATTTCCCAAACACCAATCACAACACACCGCTCCAGCCGACCAATCAGAGCACAGTGTGCTTTGTAAACAGAGCGTTACTGACAGACTGGGAAGAGAGGGGCTGCACAATGGAGGATATGAGGAGAATAATCAATAATTAATCTAGTAGAGCCAAAAAAAACAACATCAAGACTTTAAAAAAAGAACATAATAGGTCACTTTTAACATAGAAAAACTTTGGTGCCACTGTATATGGTACATCAGGCGTCTCGGGGTCTATATGACATTATGTATTCAAATAATCAACATTGAATTAAAAATTCTAATCAGCACATGCTTTCCATAATGCACTGACTAATGTCTCATTATCCTTCACACAAAACATCCTCGTCAGTCGTCCGTTATCACCGCACCTGTTTGTCCGAGAAACTCTTCTCTAACGACAGCGGCTCCCGCACCAGCTGGACTCCCTCCAGAAAGCAAAGGGCAGGGAAGCAGAACCAATAATAGAAATGATATTTCTTCAGATCCTGGATCAACAAAACGACCGGTCAGAATCACACGGATGAAAGGACATTAATTTATAGGGACAAGATGTCGGCATACAAACCGCAAATGTCAAGAGGATGAATTTGTTTAGGATCGAGGAGTCGTCCACGGCAGCGCCTGACTGAATGGCGCTCCAAATCTGCGAAGAAGACAACATGACTCGTATTAATTAAGCAGAAACTATCTCAGATATAGGAAATGCCAGGAGTTCTCCATCTATTAGACACAACGGATCTTCCTCCAATTTAAAAGGCAACATTAATATACAAATTTGTACAATTCGCACTCATCACAACTGTACATGCAATTGTCTATTTGTATTTATGATCTGCGTCTTGTCGCTGTCACTTTGTTACACTGTGGAGCTTGTGTCTCTAAAAAAAATTCCTAGTATGTGTATCATACCTGACAATAAAGCTCTTTCTGGTTCTACATTGTTACATATGAATTACAGGGCTCCAGACTAATTTTTCCACTGGTTGCACTGGTGCTGCCTACTTTCTCAGTTGGTCGCACCAGCACATGATTTAGTCGCACTTTCTTTTCTTTTTTTCTGCAAACATCGGATTAATCAATGCATGCTTGATGAATAGTCCTCTTAGTCTTAAATATATTCAATCACAGTGGCTGATGACTGATATAAACCTGATATGTATGTATAATTTATATTTATTTTAATTCATATTTAATAAATTAGAAATATGAAAAGTATGAAAATTAAATTAATGAATATATATATATATATATATAAAGTCTTAATAATTATATATAAAACCTAATATATATATTTCGATCACGTTTCCAGTGAAGCTGAACTGAAGTCGCATTCATTTCACACGGATCGACGGTCACGTGCAGAACACGCGCGTTCACGCGACTACAAACACGTCAGAAAATCTCACTGTTGTATTTGGATAAACCTGCAAGGTCTGTGAAATCAAATGTGAATTAGATATTCAGAGATTTGTTTTAATATAGGTGTGCATTTGCTGAATGCTGAAGGTAAATGAGAAAATATTCAACTTTAGTTTGCCTTTATGTAACTAATAATATAAAAGCAAACACTATGCTTTCTCCCATTCGGTTTGCTTGCTTTCTTTGTTGTGGTTGGTCAGACAAAATAAACCAAACATTTTCAGTTCATTCACATTTGAGTCTATTTTCCCTCGTCAGTTTTTGAGTCGCTGACAGACGAACTGCGCGTGACCGCCGGCGCGAGCGCGCTATCAACGAACCAGTGATTACGCAATTTAAGCAACGATGCTGCGTTTGAATTTTCGCGACAGAGACGTGCGTATATACATTACCTCCACAACACTTTTTGACATTAGCGCAGGCCAAACATTTTTCTCTCGTGGCCTATCGAGGAACTGGTCTAATCGTTTCATCATCATTGAGCAACAATAATAAATAGAACTGCATGTGTCTTGCGGAAGAACATTGTAGCCGGAACTACTTCTCTCTGTTTGTCTATGACGAGTCACGCAGGGACTGTGATACTCCGCAGCCGAGCCCGGTCTGAAATAGTCCGAATATGAGCACTTATTATAGGCGTATCGTAGTGATTCAGGATAAGACAAAAACACGGTTTGGAAAATGGATTCAGGATATACTCGTTCATTATATAAATTTTGTTCATTTTGGAAACAAAACAGCTGCTGATACTCGTTCTGTTACACACACGCGAACAACACGATCATGCACACGCACAAATGCGACCACATAAAATTTTAACTCTCACATCCTCAAAAAATGGTCGCAGTCTGGAACCCTAATATTACCTAGACGTCCCGCTATATGTTTAAAACTTCTCATAATAGCATCAAACATCTCTAACGCAGTTTTGCGCCATCGTTGGCGAAAGTATGGGTTCAAGCGAACTAAAATCAAAAGTGCAATATGGCTTTGTGTCCTCATCAAATTGCAAGGGAGTGCGATTTCATGAGTCCCTTTCCTCACACAATCAGCTCGTGATCCGGGTCTCAGAGCGGCTCGGTTCACAGAACTCAATCTCTGCATGTACATTCACATCATTTCAGAGATTTCTGTAGGAAGACGGTTGGGGAGTAATACATTTTACATTCACATTTAATCATTTGGCAGACGCTTTTATCCAAAGTGAGGAAAACAACAAGCGATTCTTCATGAAGGGGCAAACAGACGCAGGAAGTTTCAGACATTAAGTAACATAAGCAAGAGAAAAGGAAAGGATAGAATTTCTGAAATAGAAGTAATTTAGTTCATTTTGAGTCACTGTGTTTCATTTTAAATGGGTGGTAATCAGATTACAGTTCCATCTGAAAAGTGATTACTTTGAGTTTTAATGTCATTTAAACAGCGACTGGTGATTCTCGGACTCCGATGGTCGAGTTAAAAGTTTTCTTCTACTCACTATAGTGCTGTAAAGTGTACTATTAATGAGACTGTTTTAATCAAATTTGTACTATGTTAATCTATTTATTTTTAATTGAACGAAATATCAAATGCTTTTATATCAAATATCACATTCACTAAACAATTGCGGCACTTGAATCGAGTCATTGTCATTTTTTCAGCACAAAATCATCATTATTCACAAAACTTATTTTATTTGGCCAATGCGATTATCACAGAGTGTAAGGAAGCAGGCGGTCAATGGAATTGTATTAAGATGATGACGGTAATTTATCAAATGATGAAGAAGGATGTCCAGCGACCAGATACGCAGGGAAAGAAAGTGTATAATTCATTTAGCGCGTGCAAATAAAACACAATTAATTACGAGTGAATCAAAGTTCTCCACCTCACTGGCTGCTTGATCCAGGAGAGCCTTCTTGTCAGTGGATTTAAAGGCTTCCAAAGTGTTGGTGTTGTAGAGCGTTCCAGGAGCGGGACAGCAGCGAGCAGGTGTGGGTCCATCCCTGAAACAACATTCATACCCCGCATTAATTACGGTTGCATTTATTACATTCACTATTAGCGATATTCAGTTAATTGTGAGTGTAACAATGTATACTATCGTCATCCCTCGTGTATCAATATTAAGCTTCAACCAGGATTTGTTAGTTTCAATCGTGGGAAGACCTCGATAAAACAGCTTGAGAATAAAATCTTACACAGCATGACAGTTACCTCAGGCCAGTCATTCAGTGTCCGCAGCATTTTTACCTTTTTTCATCCAAAGCGACTTACAAGGGGAGCAATTAGTGAACCTTTTCACTAAATGTATGCATTATATTAGCTTATATAGTCATTATATTTACTTTACCTGTTATTAAATGTCTTAATTAGTTAATAAATGTTCAAATTAATTTGTCATGAAAACAAGCTTTGAGTGTAATTGTGTAAATGATCAGGTTTCATGAATGGAATGAATTGAAGTAGAAAAAAAATGTGATATACAAGTGTAACTTGCTTGTTTGTTTTTTTTTTTATGTTGATTATTATAGCGGAAAAATAGCAACTGAATTGAACCCTCTGGTTCACGTGTCTGTCTTTTTTTTATTTTGATGAAATGAATGTACTATATTTTAGTTAATATTTTGTATTTCTGCGGGACTTTATGGTACTAAATTATATTTACGTTGTTACTTTATTTATTTTTTTTTAAAGTTACAGTTTTATTGCTTATTGTTATGAAAAATGCACAAAAATACTATTTTAATTTTTTATTTGAAATATATATTTTTAAAAATATGTTTTACTTCAAAACGGCAAGAATATCAAAGCCATAAATCTAAACAAGTTGAGTTTGAGATCTTAAAAAATGAGCTTTCAGTCAGATTTTGTTCGCCTGCAGTACCAAAAGTTTCCACTAGATGAAATTCGTCTCCCACTCATTTCCAATGTGGTGATTTTTGACCACGAGGAGCACAAGCGTGACAAGCATTTTTTTTTTCAGGACCATTTAACCTTTTCAAATTATGTCACTGATTTTTGTGTGTGTGTGTGTGGGTGGTATTCCCTACGTTATGGGGACCAAATGTCCCAACAGGTATAGTAATACTAGTAAATGTTGACATTGTGGGGACATTTTGTTGGTCCCCATGAGGAAACAAGCTTATAAATCATACAGAATGATCTTTTTTGAAAATGTAAAATAGCAGAACATTTTGTGTGATGGGTAGGTTTGGGGGGGGGGGGGGCAGAATGTACAGTTTGTACAGTATAAAACCATTACGCCTATGGAATGACCCCATAAAACATGAAAACACAACATGTGTGTGATTATGTGTGAGTCTGTGTGTGTGTGTGTGTGATTATGTGTGAGTCTGTGTGTGTGTGTGTGTGTGTGTGTGAGTATGTGTGAGTCTGTGTGAGTGTGTGTGTGTGTGATTATGTGTGAGTCTGTGTGAATGTGTGTGTGTGATTATGTGTGAGTCTTTGTGTGTGAGAGTGTGTGTGTGATTATGTGTGAGTCTGTGTGAGTGTGTGTGTGTGTGTGATTATGTGTGAGTGTGTGTGTGTGTGTGATTATGTGTGAGTGTGTGTGTGTGTGTGATTATGTGTGAGTCTGTGTGTGTGTGTGAGAGTGTGTGATTATGTGAGAGTCTGTGTGTGTGTGTGTGTGATTATGTGTGAGTCTGTGTGTGTGTGTGTGTGTGTGATTATGTGTGAGTCTGTGTGTGTGTGTGTGTGTGAGTATGTGTGAGTCTGTGTGAGTGTGTGTGTGTGTATGTGTGAGTATGTGTGAGTCTGTGAGTGTGTGATTATGTGTGAGTCTGTGTGTGTGTGTGAGAGTGTGTGTGAGTCTGTGTGAGTGTGTGATTATGTGTGAGTGTGTGTGATTATGTGTGAGTCTGTGTGAGTGTGTGTGTATGTGTGTGATTATGTGTGAGTCTGTGTGTGTGAGAGTGTGTGTGTGTGTGAGTCTGTGTGAGTGTGTGTGATTATGTGTGAGTGTGTGTGTGTGTGTGAGAGTGTGTGTGTGTGATTATGTGTGAGTCTGTGTGTGTGTGTGAGTATGTGTGAGAGTCTGTGTGTGTGTGTAAGAGTGTGTGTGTGAGAGAGAGAGTGTGAGTGTGTGTGTGTGTGTGTGTGAGTGTGTGTGTGTGTGAGTGTGTGTGTGTGTGTGTGAGAGAGTGTGTGTGTGTGAGAGAGTGTGTGTGTGTTCACATAGCAAGTGCCAAAACCTTTACCAAGTTTCATACCATTCCAATGAAGTAAAAAATTATAAACAAAACGTAATTTTTTTCAATCAAAAATGACGGAAGAGCACCAGAGGGTTAATAGTTGTTGATAGGGCTCTGCTGGTTAATTGTAACCTTTAATATAATAGTAATGTGCAAGAAAGTGCTCCCTAGATAGTTTAAAGAATTAACTGAGATAGACTTTTTTATATATATATATATATCTATATATGTATCCTTAAGAAAATGTTAATTATGACTGAACAGTGAGGCACAGTTTGCTCAGTAAACCAGTATTTAATAAAAATGGAAGAAAAAAGAAGCAATTTTACGTGTAGTTCAGAACGGAGAAGCGACTACTGCGCTGCAAGCTGTGCTGTGTGGCCAGTGCGGTTACTCAGCCATCATAAATTAGAATTAATCCTACTGAAACAATCCTTAAGGATTTAACTGGCAAGAAAAAATCATTCATTTCACAAGTAACAGACGTGATATTGGGGCCACTATCCAAGGCTTTCAGAATAACCCACTACATTACATGCTTTTAATACACAAAACTTACGCATCAAATGCGCTGAACTCCAGTGTCAAGCGTGTCGGCAAACCAGCAGCATCACCTGCAATACACAACACAACATTTGCATTATATTACAGCATAAAGGTGCATTAAGACACTTTCGGTTGTGGAATAAATAAATGATTCATCAGTAACACATACATGTTTTGTATGTAAGCAAGAGCCGCACAATTAATCTTTAAAAGATGCCGATCTCGATTCAAACGCGCAGTGATCTTATTCCTAAATGACAGCCATTCAACTCTAACTGTTGACAAGTGTGATCTGCGTTCTGATCCAGAGAGAGCTGTTGTCATGTGTGGATATGAAAAGCTTCACAAACAGCCTTTTCAAGCACACAGTATCGTTACTGCTGTCTTACAGTAATTATCACGTCAAGTAAAGGGATACAAGTTTATAGTTCAGGTATAAACACTGACGTCACCTTTTGAAAGAGACTTGATGCTTCAAATAAAGATTGTATCAATTACATCGTCACACCAGTAGGTGGCGACAAGTGACTGTTAAAAATGTGTCATTGAGTCGTTCGTTCAAGAGATTCGGTCAAAAATGCTGATTCATCCAGTTATGAAACAAGTGAAGTCTTTAGGAGTGAGTCATTGAATCATTCATTCAAGAGATTCATTAAAACATTGATTTATCCAGTAAAGAAACAAGTGAACTCTTTATGAGAGAGTCATTGAATCATTCTTTCAAGAGATTTGTTCAAGAACACTGATTCATCTCGTAATGAATCAAGTGAAGTCTTTATGAGTGAGTCATTGAATCATTCATTCAAGAGATTTGTTCAAAAACACAGATTCATCCAGTAATGAAACAAGTGAAGTCTTTAGGAGTGAGTAATTGAATCATTCATTAAAGAGGTTCATTAAAACACAGATTCATCCAGTAATGAAACAAGTGAACTCTTTATGAGAGAGTCATTGAATCATTCTTTCAAGAGATTCGATCAAAAATGCAAATGCATCCAGTAATGAAACAAGTGAAGTCATTTTTTGAGCAAGTCATTGAATCATTCATTCAAGAGGTTCATTAAAACATCGATTCATCCAGTTATGAAACAAGTGAAGTCTTTAGGAGTGAGTCATTGAATCTTTCATTAAAGAGATTCATTAAAACATCGATTCATCCAGTTATGAAACAAGTGAACTCTTTAGGAGTGAGTCATTGAATCATTCATTCAAGAGATTCGGTCAAAAATGCAAATGCATCCAGTTATGAAACAAGTGAAGTCTTTATGAGTGAGTCATTGAATCATTCATTCAAGAGGTTCATTAAAACATTGATTCATCCAGTAATGAAACAAGTGAAGTCTTTATGAGTGAGTCATTGAATCATTCATTCAAGAGGTTCATTAAAACATTGATTCATCCAGTAATGAAACAAGTGAAGTCTTTAGGAGTGAGTCATTGAATCATTCATTCAAGAGATTCGTTAAAACATTGATTCATCCAGTTATGAAACAAGTGAAGTCTTTTTTGAGTAAGTCATTGAATCATTCATTAAATCGATTGATTCATCCAGCAATGAAACAAGTGAACTCTTTATGAGTGAGTCATTGAATCATCCATTCAAATAAATTAAATGTTTTAAATAGCAGCAATTAACATTTTTTTAGAACCTCTAGTAAAGTACAGTGTTTTCTTTAGCTGTCTATTGAGAACTGTGATCTCTATTTAAAAAAAAAAAAATCATAATGTCTGAATGATCTACTACATTTACCAATAAAACACTAGTGCTCCATTCCGAAAACAGCTGATGTATTCAGAATGGAGCCGCTCGTCACACGTCAGCGTTTCCAGGTCCGAACGCTCAATCAGAAGCCAAAACAACAAACGGTGGAAATACACACGCACTGTAATAAAACCAAAATATCATGATCCTAACCTTTAGCTCCATTCCACAACCTCAGACAGTGATTCATCTTTCATGAATCATTAAAATATTTGTGTCTGCGACACCGTGAGCCTGGAGACCGAAGCGTATAGTACTGACATTTAAAAGGCTTCCTTAAGTCACCATAAAATCAAAACTTTTATTTATTATGAACTATTTATAAATGCACATCACTGTTATTTTAATTCATGGTCCGGGTAATGAGAATAACTTCCTCTTGCAGCATCCCCGTGGGCGGGGCAACCTGTCACTCACATCAGATCCACCAATAGCAATCCACAATCCCCCACAGACACAATCAAGCCCCGCCCACATTTGTTCTTGTTTGCGAAGCGTTTCACTCGTATATACGACACAATAGAGCAGAAACTTCTGTATTATGCTTTCAAAATGACATTTCCCGGACTCACCATTATAGTAATAGCCTTTGATGTTTTTTGGACTCTCGTCTAAGTGGTAGTCGTTGAGTTTCTTCTGGGTGAGCTGATGCCAGAACCCTGCCTCCAGAGCGCTGCAGAACGGCGCAAACTGCAGCTTCGTCCATTCCGCTGCCATCACGACTGATGTTTCCATTCTTCACACACTGTTATAAAAGACAAGACAGAAGATAAAGCCAAATGACGCGCAGAGACACAGAGTTTTGTTCATCATAAAGATGCTACACATCAGGGCTGTGCAATTCATCGCAGTCACGATTTGAGCACATGCAATTTCTAAATCGCACAAGTCTGCAATTTTATTGATATTGTAATTGAGAATCCTGCAACGTCACTGTGCGCATGTTTAAGATGTGAACCAATCAGAGCTCGGCACCGATGAGAACAAAGCAAAGCGGGAGAACAGAACAGGCAAACGGGAGGAAAGAGGAAAAAATATGGATGCGGTAAAAGAGAACATCAGTCGTTTGAGAGAGTTTTGGAGTCAAACGCTGGACAAAAGATGCCGACTCACACTTATTTCACACAAGTGTCTGTATGAGAAATGTGAGGCGGCGTTGAATACGAGTTTAAGCAGTGAAATAATCCTCATTTATTTGATGTTTCTGTTTTTAAGACACAGTTTTGATGATCAAGCAGTTCATCTACTGTACAGTGTGACCTCATTCACTGAAACACAGTTTTGAAGTTACTTATTATGACTGGAATTTCAGGTTCGTTCACCTTCATTTATTTGATGTTGTCTGTTTTTTTAGATTACAGTTTTGTTCATGAAGCTGTAAATACAGTTCCTTCATTGTGAAACATTTTGTTCTGCACTTCTTGTGCACTGAATACATTCAGAATGAAGCGTGTTTGAAAAAGCAACAACAATGACCAAAATTGCAAAATAAATCGCAATTGCAATATTGATTAAAAAAAAAAATCGCAATGTGATGATTTTGTCCAGATTGCACAGCCCTAATGCACAAACAAATATTTTGATCTGATAATTATTCTATTCTAATTCTATTCTTACACTAATTAACAGTGATAAAATGACAAGATATCTTGGATATATCCAAATAAAGTCATATTTCAAATAAGTCAAATGCACTCTTAAAATATAATCGTCTGATATTATTTTTTCTAATAATAATAACACATTAAAATCCCTGTTACATTTGTGGAAGTGTTAAAAAGTAGTTCCTTTTTCTTATCAATTCAAAACTTGGCTGTCAATCAATAATACTGTACTAATCTGACACAACTTAATAAAACCAACATCTGCGCTCTTTATTATTGTAATGTTCGGTCTGCTTCCGTCAAACATCGAGTGTTTGTTTCAACACGCTGCAGGAAAAAGCACAATATCGGACTTTTGATAAGTAAATAATAAACACGAAGCCAAAGCAGCACATGATATAAACATCACTTACCAGAAATGCACTTCCTGGTTGACATCATGTGACCACGGTCATCCTGCACGCATGCGCATTCGGTTTGTTTTTATTTTCCAACGGAGCTCGAGTTTAAAAATGACTTAAAAATGATTATAATAAACAAACAGAAACACGCGGTACAGTTTTCCCTTTTGAAACGACTAGGAAATGCTGATTGCTGTGATCTTTAGACACGAGATCAGTGTTAGCAGAAGCGCTTTTCTGCTCAATCGACGGTTTTAAAGCGTCTTATTATTGCGCAATTATAACGATTTAACCGGGTTAAATGTCGACAAACCTCCTGAGGAGAGCGTCCTGAAAGAGTCTTATGGTGCTAAAACCATCGAATAAAAGACAAAAACCCAAAACAAAAGGAAAACACAGACGATTAGACAAGAAAACACGGACAGAAACTTATAAACGCTGTTTCTTTTCATGGTTGCGCCTGAGGAAGATGAGCGGGATCAGTGAGGAAGAGCCAGCCGGAAAAACCTGCTTCAGCTCCTCTTCCTCCACCCAACTTCACTCTCTGCTTTTCTTCTTACATGTCGCAAGTTTTCTGTTTATATCTCATTCTGACTTCTTATAGCCCCTATAAATGAATGTAATCTCGTTCTTCAGAATTTACATCACGCAAGTTTGACCTTTTCACTCAATCCTGACTTTTTTCTTGGCATTTTCAGTTTATGTGGCAGAATTTTTACTTTTTTCCTCAGAAATATATTTTTTTTTTTTTTACATCTCGCAATAATTTTTTCTATGAGGTAATAAAAGATTATTGTGACTTTTTTTTCGTAATTCTGACTTTTATCATAGAATTTTGAGTTTAAATCTATTTTTACATCATTGTTATTTCTGAGTTTACACTGCGCAATTTTGAATTTTTTTCTTGGAATTTTAAGTTGACGTCACTCAATTCTGACTTTTATTTTAGGATTTTGAGTTTAAATCTATTTTTTCCCGTCACTGAATGACAAGATGATTGTTTTTCTAGTAATTCTGAGTTTACATCTTACGATTATGACTCTTTTGTTCAGAATTTACATCACGCAAGTTTGACCTTATCACTCAATCCTGACTTTTTTCTTGGCATTTTGAGTTTATGTTGCAGAATTTTAGAATTTATTTTTTTTTACATCTCGCAATTATTTTTTTTCTATGAGGTAATAATAAGATTCAAAGATTATTCTGATTTTTATCTTAGAATTTTGAGTGGCATTGAAACGGCATGATTGTTTTTCTTGTAATTCTAAGTTTACATCTTGCAATTTTGACTTTTTTTTAGAATTTTGAGTTTAAATTGCAGAATTTTTACATTTTTTACAATTTTTACAGAATTCTTTTTTTTTTTTTTTACAAGATTAAAAGATTATTATGACTTTTCTTCTCGTAATTCTGATTTTTATCTTAGAATTTTGAGTGGCATTGAAACGGCATGATTGTTTTTCTTCAGAATTTTTAGTTTCCATCCTGCAATTATTATTATTTTTTTTTTCTATTATGGAATGATGAGATAAAAAGATGATTGTGACTTTTTTTCCCTTGTAATTGGGAGTTTACATCTTTCAATCCTGACTTTTTTCTCTTCAGAATTCTGAGTTTACGTCCAGCCAGCTTGACTTTTTTGAGTTTATATCTCACAGTTGTGCTACAAAAAAATCCTTACCTTGTTTTTCCCACAGCTCTGCAGAGTCCTGTACCGGAGCAAGTTCTTTCATCAGGCTGCGATTATTAACTGATCTAAATGAGGTGCTTTAGGGAATTAAATACGAATCCAACCATTTAAATAGCTACGTGGATCACAAAAAAATGACACCAATAATAAATGTCAGTCTTCACCCTCAGGATAAAAAGAATGTTAATAATGTATAAACACAAGTTCATCCTCCTAGTAAAGTCGTCACACTTTAGATAAGGATCAAATAAAGCCTTTTACTGAATCATTCATTCATTATAGTATAGGTAGACATGCCATATAACAATAATAATAATGTATATGTTTTAACTTGAAATGCTCCAGTGAATTCATCACTGTACACACGTCGTGTTTCTTTGTTTCACAACATTCCAGACATTTTATCGACTCCTCATAAAAGCTGAATTACCTCAGATTTCAACATGAATTTATAGATTGTTTCAAAAAAAAAAAATATACATATAGCTGCAATGGGGAAATAACACAATATAAATCATTTTAAAAATATGATTCATGATAGCAATAATGAATTAGAGTATGATCACAAATAACAGTTTGCAATATCATAACAGACAGCTAAAATAAGACCGAATGCCTCGATGTTAAAAGAAAATGGACACTGTGAGCGTATTTTAGCAACCGTTTCGATGCGGAAACAGTGACGTGATGTCAGGCTTAATCAAATTAATTAAGTCTTAATTAAATTACATTAAAAAGGTCCTCATTTCCTATTTACGGTAAACTCGCACACAGACCTCCCTGCTGAACTCAGCATCGATTTCCCCCAATAAAGAACCAAAATACTGGAGGACATTCTCCACATCACACTTCTCAGTTTATTTTAAGAAATCCAGTTAGAGAGTGGCATTGTTCAGCCAATCGTGTGCTTGAAGAGAAAGTGACAGGCTCTAATTGAGGGCTACCGTGAAAGAGCATAATTATATAGAGACTAATTGCTTTTCCATAACTTGAAGCCTTTGTAGTCCATTTCATCGTCACCTCGTCGCCACGCTTGTAAAATACAGTAAGTCTGAAATGGACACCAGCGTTCTGTCTTATATTGTTTATTGCATGTTTCGTATGTGATATAGAGGCAGCGTTTTCACATTTTTACAGTGTTCGTCAACCAGAGGCATCCAGTTAGGTCTACAAATGTAGTAAAAATGTCTTCGCATTTCACAGTTTAATCAAATAATGAGATGTTACAGTTTTGTTCGTTGAATGCATTGCATTGTAAATCCTCCCGGAGTTCAGGCAATTCGTGGACGCTGTACATACTGTAGACCGTCCTTTAGAAACTATCATACACACAGAATTTCAATGTTTACCTGAACATATCTGTAAGTGGCATTTCACAGCTCTCTGAGGATAGTTGGCATTAGCGCTTGACCAAACCCCATTTAATTAAACTGCCTGTAAAATATGTATGCGCTGCACATGCTGCTTAAGCATAATTAATGCCAGTGCGTCTCCATTATGCAGTTTCACAGAGTCTCGATGTTGTTTTTGGGCTCTACTAGAACTTGAATGTTGATTATTTTCCTCATAGTCTCCATTGTTGCAGCTCCTCTCTTCCCAGTCTGTCAGTAACACTAACATCAACTAACATCCTTTCGTCGTTACTAACAAAGTTCAATTCAGTGTTTCCCAAAACCGACATTCAATCTTGTGTGGTGGAACGACAGCTGTGGTTGAAGCACAGTTTCTTGTTTTTATGAAATCGTTGTCTTGAGAAAAATAAGCAGGTTACACTTTATTTTGAGGTGTCTTTGTTACACTGTAGCACTGAGTAATATTAAGGAACTACATGTACTTACTGTAGAGTTAGTTGCATGTAATTATGCATCATTTACAGTTACATTTATAGTAACATTTGTAACAATGACCCTGTAAAATAAAGTGTTACCGAGAAGCAAGCTGACATTAAGTACAATGTATATCTTTAATTTCGAATATGTACTGTCATTTGCATATTTTAGTTTGTCATTTTAAGCACCGTATTTGGAGAGTACACATGCTCGGGTGCGTAAATAAAGCAAAATAAATGAGAAGCCATTTCTGTGATTTATGATTCGTTTTAAGAAGTTATTACTCCACCACCTGCGTGACATCATTCACCAACATGGCTGAACGACAGGTTTGTGGTTTCGGGACTTGCTGGATGAAGCCCCTCCTTCTGAAAAGCACAATGTGCTCTGATTGGTCGGCTGGAGCTGTGTTTGGGAAATGCCCCGCCCCTTACCAGAACCGCCAGTTTCGGCACACTGCTAACTAACTCAACCAGGCCCCGCCCCTTTATTCTGCGCATGAATTATTTAAATGAGGAATACTGTGAAGAGATGGAGGGAGTTCAGAAACACTGATTTTGAGAAGAACTTGTTTTAGTGCTTAAATTCTTCTTAGCAACATAGGTGCTTCAATACAACACTCTGGATTGAATAAATTCATCACGTAATCTGATGCAGATTGCAGACGTGTCATGCCGACACTCAGCAAGAAATAACAAAATTGCTCTGTACTTACAAGATCACAAGCATGGCAGAACTACCAACGTGTCACAACAAAACACCGACGGAGCGGAGAGGCTAACAGTTTGGCGCCTCCTTATCTAGTAATGTGAAAGATCTTTTTGAACACCCTTTTGAAGTTTTCATTGCACAGCGGGTATATGAAGGGATTGAGGGTGGAGTTGATGTACCCTAGCCAAATGGTGAACATGTGAAGGTCGTGATGGACGCAGGTCTCGCACAAGGCCATGACCATGAAGGTGATGAAGTATGGGATCCAGCACACCATAAAGACGCCAATGATGAAGCCCAGCTGCCTGGCGGCTTTATGCTCCTTCCGGATGCGCATGCTGTGGATGCTCTGTTTAGACTGTTCGCAGAGCTTCTGCCACGTTTGTTTGGCGGGCAGCGCGTCGGTGGCGTCCAGCGGAGGGCTGTTCTCGGCCCACGGCGACGGCGGCGACGGCGGAGTGTCGTGATTGCAGAGAACCGAGGTGTAATTGTGAATATCCACCGTCTGCGCACTCTCACAAATGTTCCCGACGGAGTTCGGCACCAACACGTTGCAGTCATTCACGTTGACGAAGCTTTTGGGCTGGGCGTTGTTCTCCGACTGCAGGAAGGCGAGAGATAAAGACGGCTGTCTCAGCGGGCATTCGGCGATAGTTTCCCCATCGTCGCTGCGAAACGAAATCTCAGAGTCTTGTAGACTCTTTCTCATGCGCTTCGAAAGACTGAACATGGGTTTCTTCTTGTAACAGCCCTTCCTCGTCGTCTCAGACAAGGAATCGGGGTTGTCCTCGTTAATGCCCCTCAAGTTGTACGGCTGCTCCAGACTGTACTGATCCAGCAGACCCTCGTTTTGAGAATTGACCCTCTCTCTCTCCGAGGCTTTGGTCATCTTCAGCTGCAGTCCGTTCGCCAGCGTGTCGTCCGCTTCTGTTTTCACCATGGGACCGGCGAAGTTCTCCCACTCTCGGTAGTGATCCCGGACGGCGATGAAAATCTGCGAGTAGAACAGGAGCATCAGAAAGGACGGGATGTAGAAGTTAAGGATGGCGGTCAGAACTTTGAACCACGTCACAAAGCGAAAGTCCGTGTCGCACTGGTTCTCCAGTTCCGGCTTCCTGTCGACCCGAGCGAACATCCGCCAGCCCAGGATGGGAACGATCCACGTCATGGAGAGAAGCCACGCGCTACAAATCAATAACGTGGCTCTCCCTCGTGTCCGATACTTCAGATACTGTAGGGGGTGTCGTACGGAGCGGTACCGGTCCAGGCAAAGGATGAACAAACTGAAAATGGAAGCCGTGCTTGCCACATAGTCCATGACCAGCCAGAATTGGCAAATCACATGACCGAGTTTCCACTCATCCTCAAGAAGGTAGACCAGATTCAAGGGCATGACCGTCGCCCCGACAATGAGGTCAGCGACCGACAGGCTGACGATGTAGAGGTTCCCAACCGTGTGTAAAGTCCGTTCCTTTCTGACGGCAAAAAGGACCAGCAGGTTCATGATGACCGTCAGGAGGGACAGCGTGCCAAGGACGATCCCCAGCACCGCATTGTTCATGTGATGGTGGAAAGGGACGGACACGTTCACGGGAGTCGTGACGTTGGGCTCGGGAGGATCTTGAAAGATTCTCTTGACTTGGCTGTTCGTGGCGCTGAGTACTGTAGTGGCCTCCATTGGACAGTCCGACGTGTCACATGACGTCAAGGTGGTGAGAAAGCACATAGTCACTTTGGGTTTGAGAATTCATATCCAAATAATGGAGTTTCTGAAAAACAAAACCAAAGAGAATTAATCAAACTGGCGCATTGATTTCTTGTCGTTCCGCACATGAAGATGAGGTTTATGACTCGTCCATAGACCGCAATATAATCGACACTTTCAAGGTCCAGAAAGGAAGTAAAGACATGATGCAGTGCTTCAAGAGACCAGAACGCTTTCTGTGCGCAAAAACAAGCACCGAATTACATTTTTGCGTGAACGAACCCTTTAAGGTCTCCATTGCAGATTGGAGACATTCGTATTTTTGAAGGTGTCAGTGAGTTATCCAATCCACATATCTGAAATGTCATATGCTGACGACAGCCAGACGCAAGCAGGTTCATTAAGCAGCCGTCGCTCAGGCCATGGATGTTCAGAAAATATGTGAGTCAAACAGTGCCTTGTTGCTAAGAGAGATGGTTTCCATCCACGCGGTGTCTCGTCTAGCCTCTCAGCTCAGGTTAGATCTGTATTCCGTCTCTGGAAGTTTCAGCCATCTCCCCAATCAATGTATTATGGCTATTCACAACTCATTTATATTCCAGAATTCCATATTTTCACACTTTCATGTATCAGTTGCATTTCGCATTTCTAATATGAGAAATTTGGAATCATGTGTGCAAATATTGTGATTTGTGGCAGCATTCTATTAAATCTATTTTATAAGCATTTTCCCGGTAATTCCAAAACTCTATTATTTTCTTTCTTCCAAAATGGGAACTTAAGCAAGCTGCTCAGAATAAGAGAGAATGTATGGATTCAGAAAAGCTTCGATATAGTGCGCATGTCATTTTGGACGTCTGTTCAGTGAGTACATTGTGACAGAATGTTGGTTTTAGGCTGAACTGTACCTTCAATTTAACCTGCTTTTGAAAATTGAAGACTGCATGACTCTTTAATGTTTGCACCAAAAATGTAACATGTTTCGGAGGAAAAGCCTTTTTAACACACACAACACGTCATGCTGTCTCTAATGAAGTGGCGTTAGAAAGAACTCAATAAATAGAATTATTCCAGCTTACCATCGCACAGCAACATGAAAATCAAGCACATTTGTCTGATGTTGCCTTTTTATTAGTATAAACACGCAAAGAATGACCAAGAATCCATTCGCATACACTTGCACCAAATATTTATGCTTTTCTGTAAACTTGAGAGCTTTAAGGTTTACAGCGTTGCACTCTATTTTTGTAGCTTGCCCAAACATTAATGAATTCTCGACGCGTAATGCAAAGGGAAGCCGATCAACACTTTCTCCGCACCGATGCATTAAACTTACACGTGCTTTTCCGAAGAGTGGTGCGTAAAATGTTCATCTCTCTCCTTTTACTGACTACCCGTTATTTCATTTTCATTGGATGAAGATCTCCGTGCGGAAAACGACGGAAGGTGTTGGTGAAGCTGAGCTTCAGTCGACACCTGTGGAATGTGAGTCATCTGTGCGCGTAAAGTCGAATAATTCTATCCAAGCGCGCGGTGTCCGTCCACCATCCACGAGCACAAATACTAGTCACTTTTACATAAATCATTTAAAGTGCTTCTCTTCATTGACGTTCATTTAGCTCTGAATGTGATTAGGTTATAATTATAAGCACGGATGGAAACTTACCCTTCCGACTTGCGGTAAAATCCAGGCAGGAATGCTGTTTATCTCCACAGATTCGGTGTTCACTTCGAGTGGACTGGACGCTGACTGACGCGGTACTTGCTCTGAGGAGTCTCATGAACGTCTCATAGATGGACCGATGACACACACACACACACACTTACATTTTGGGTTTCCATGTTTTATGAGGACATCATTTTATACTGTATATTCTATAACCCTATACCTGTCCTATCACAGAAAACTTTCTGCATGTATACATTTTTAATAAAACATTGTTTAGTATGTTTTTAAAGCTATTTTAAAAATGAAATGTCCTCATATTTCATATCTACGTCATAATACCAGTGTAATACACATTTGTGTCCTCATAAATCACAAAAACACACAAACACACACAATCTATACCCCTACCCCTAAACCTACCCATCGCAGAAAACATTCTGCATTTTTACACCTTTAATAAAACATTGTTTAGTATGTTTTTAAAGGTATTTGAAATATGAGGGCGCATGAAATGTCCTCATATTTCATATTTACGTCATAATACCAATGTAATACACAGTTGTGTCCTCATAAATCACAAAAACACGCAAACACACACAATCTATACCCATACCCCTAAACCTACCCATCGCAGAAAACATTCAGCATTTTTACACTTTTACACAAAACATTGTTTAGTATGTTTTTAAAGGTATTTGAAATATGAGGGCGCATGAAATGCATCACGTTGTAATGCCAGTGTAATACCCATGACATTATACACATTTGTGTCCTCATAAATCATGAAAACCCGCACACTCACACACACACACGTTGAGTTTTCATATTTTATGGGGACATTCCATAGCCGTAATGGTTTTTATACTGTACAAACTGTACATTTTGTTCCCCCCACCCCCACCCCTAAACCTACCCATCACACAAAATGTTCTGCTATTTTACATTTTCAAAAAAGATCATTCTGTATGATTTATAAGCTTGTTTCCTCATGGGGACCAACAAAATGTCCCCACAAGATCAAAATTTACTAGTATTACTATACCTGTGGGGACATCTGGTCCCCATAACGTAGGGAATGCACACACACACACATACACAAACACACACACAAAGAGAGAAGCAAGAGAGAAATCCAGTCTTTGTAATGACCTATGACCATTTATTTGTAACATAACTCATACTCACATGCATTTACATTAAATCCTGACACAATCAAAAATAAATAAACTTATTATGACTGAATATTACATTTGTGTGAACATACACACACACATACACACACACAAAGGATTGGAATGACTTTCCCACATCTAATTCACATTTTTATATGTTATAATCCATTTCATCGATGGATTATATGAGGATCAGTGAGTGCTCTGATTCTCTTGAGAAGTTAGTGAGCGCCAACGCTATGAAAACTGCGCTCAGTCTGAAAAAGACTGTGGACTTTGTCTCTGCTGAAGGTAAAGATGTGAAAGTTGACCACCAAGCTTCTCGGTCACAACTCGGGGAGCAGCGAATTGGAACCTTCGGCTGTGAGGGGTTCCAGGAAAAGAGAAAGTCATTCGCATATGTGAGCAAACCTATCCTGAAGGGGAGGGAAGGGCAAATTCCCCTTTGCCATAGACTCAGCTCACAGATTGGGCAAAAAGCAGAGTCAGTTTACCTCGTGCATTATCAGGGTTTTGTCTAAATAAATATCCTTCTGGTATACTTTGTATGGGAGGAGATTTTAACATTCCTCCACATAACATGCTGGATCATATGCCACCAAAAAAACCCATGTAACTTGCCATTAAAAATCTTTATGGAGAAATATGAATTAAAGGCGCAATTTGTACATTTTAAGAGGATCTATTGACAAAAATGCAATATAATATATAAGACATAAAGAACCGTTAAAGAACCGGCTAACATAAAGAACCGTTCTGTTTATATTACCTTTAGAGTCATTTCTATCTACATACACCACTTACTGTTAGGATTACTTGCTGTAGTGCCCTTTAACAGCCACCAGAGAACTATTACCACACCATCGGACTCCATTTCCCACAATTCACTATACAGGAACTAATCACACACTCACCTGTTTCCCATCAGTGACCCGTTACAGACTTTACACACACACACACTACATTTCCCAGCAGCCCCGTACCTTGACACTAATCACCCCATCCGGGTGCAGCTCATTACCTGGACTATTTAAGTGGCATTCAGTCTTGTATCCTTTGCCAGGTCTTGTATTACCATGGTTTACATCTCTGAGCGTTTATCCCTGTTTTGTCTCCCTGTCGTGACCCTGTCTGTTACCTGTTGTTTGTTTCCTTGCTGCCTGCCCTGACCCTTGCCTGTGCTACTGGACTGTGATTATAAGCTGCCTGTCTCGACCTTCTGCCTGTATTACGACCATGATTCTGCCTGTCCTTTGCTGTTCCTCTTTGCTGTCGTTTGACCTTTGCCTGTACGACTACGCTCTCATTGTTAATAAAGCCTGCACTTGGATTTACACCCACTTTACACTTACATGTTGACATGTATGTCTTGTTTAGTTCATTTCTGTCATGTCTGCACTTGTCATCACCATCGCCGTGGCCCACTGCTCCCTAGTCACCACCTCGCCCTGTCTACCCGGAAGCTCCGTTGGGCTCCCTCGTCTCTCCAGGTCGGCCCTCGGGGGTCGATGCACAGCTTCCGCCACGGACTTCCGGGACTACGGCTAAGCCATCACCCCTACGGCTTCATCGGACACTTCTCTCCCTGTAACCTCCCCATCGTCCTCAGTCACCACAGCATCGCTTCGGTCATCCGTCGGCACCTCGGTCCCAGGAGCCACCAGCACAGCTTCCAGGCCGGTGATGTCACCCAGTTCCGTCAGCTGCTACGTTCCGCCGGTTCCTCCACCCATCACCATAGTTCCGCCGTCGTCGATCGGTCCCAGGGTGTCATGCCTCCTGGCAGTCAGGACTCCACCCTGGCTCCTCCCACCGTCAACTCCACCATGGTGCCCATTGCCAACAGCCCCAGTCTACTGCCCGTCACCAGCTCCACGCCCTCCTCCGAAGCCTCCGCCCTCTTTTTCCCTCTCCAAGCGGGGCGTAATGTCACGTGTATGACTTGTGTAGTTCATTTCTGTCACCGTCAGTCCCTGATTAGTTAACCTCTCTCCACCTGATCCCGATTAGTTCCCTCTGTGTCTTTATAGTCCCCGTTCTGTTTCTCCTGTGTCGGTTATTGTCAGTGCGATAGCACTCTGTCTAGTATGCTTTCTGAGCTTTGTAATGAATCAGTCTTTATAGATCTCTGCCTTCGTCTTCTGTCGAACCAGCCGTGACACATATTAAGTCCCTTACATGTGAAGTGCCCTAAACGGACAAACTTAGGACTCCACAGAGAGTGTTTGCTTGAACCAGTTTTCCATTGTGTCTATTGTGAAGTGATTCTTCCTCGGAAGATCTTCGAGAATGAAGAGAAAGTGTTCATAGTGTACAACAGCATCAAATTGCTGGATAATCATATAACCGAACAGCACATTGAACAGTGACTCACGACACCAGCACACGTCCAGCTGACACCATATAATTGCTCCGCTCTACAACCCAATGAACTGCCCTGTCGTCAGCCTTTTAATGCATCTCATAGGCACGTGCCCAGCGTGAACCTATTCCAGATTAATAATAGGACACCCTAATAAGCTGGAATGAAGGGCCGCATCAAATGTATTCTTCATGGAGAATGCAGTGCGCTAACTTCAGAGCAAAGTCAGTCCGAGCCATGCCTTCAGACTGACGGCAGGAGGTCATTGGCAACCCAACAGGCTGACTGACATGCAAAGCAACCAATCACAGTTTGTTCATTTTTAGTGAGCTTATGCTACTCTGAGCAATGTAATGAAGAGTCAGCGGATGAGAGCCAAATGCAGGCTTTATTAAAGCACAGAATGGTGTAACAGGCGGGGTCAACGGGTGGCAAACAGGGATGTAGGAGATAAGGCAGAGATGTAAACAGGACACCGGCGGGGAGGTCGTAGGCAGGCGGCAGGCAAGCAACAGTCCAGTAATCCAGAGCAGTAAATCCAAAAAGGTCGGCAGCAAACAATCAAGAAACTGAACAGACAGGCAGAAAACAAGACCGGGAATAAACGCTCGAAAATGACAGGATAACCAAAATCAAAACTTTGCACGGGTGTGTTTGTGCAATGAGCTTATACAGTGTGACTGATAAGAATAGGCTGGGTGATGTAATCAGTGATGGGGTAATGTGTTGCAGGTGGTGGAGTGATCAGTGATGGGTGCGGGGCTTCTGGGAAATGTAGTCTGCCTTGGTGGATGAGTGAGTGAGTGAGTGGGTGGGAGAGTGAGTGAGTGAGTGAGTGAGTGAGTGAGTGAGTGGATGGGTGAGTGAGTGAGTGGGTGGGTGAGAGAGAGAGTGAGTGAGTGGGTGGGTGGGTGAGTGAGTGGGTGAGAGAGTGAGTGAGTGGGTGAGTGAGAGAGTGAGTGAGTGAGAGAGTGAGTGATTGAGAGAGTGAGTGAGTGAGTGAGTGAATGAGTGGGTGGGTGAGTGAGTGGGTGAGTGAGAGAGCGAGTGAGTGAGTGAGTGAGAGAGTGAGTGAGTGAGTCCATGGTGGAGTTACAGCAGGCACTTGGGTTGACAATCGTTACAGTCTGAAACTTGTGTTGTGAGCACTTCCTGTGTCTATTTGCCTGTTCATGAAGAACCGCTTGTTTGTTTTCCTCACTTGGATAAAAGCGTCTGCCAAATGATTAAATGCATGTAAATGTAGTGGCGTGAAAATGTAAAGTGGACGCCTCTACAATAACAGGCCGGTGTGTAAAACTCTTGGACGTATTTTAAAGCGTCTCTGCCATGAACTTCATATACTTTTTATAATCCAGCGTTTCTGATGCTGATAAGCGCTTATAGGCAAAGTTGTAAACGTGACGAGTTTCTTCTTCGTGTTAAACGTTCAATTCAGTTAAATGTAATGCTTTCTATGACATTTATTTCATATTTTAGAATTATTTTTTTTTCATTTTCACATTAAAAAGCAGTGCTAAATATTTTGTCCAGTGCAGATGTCAAATATGGTGAGTTAACACCTTTTAAGTTTAAGTTTCCTTTAGTTTAGACAGAAAGAAGCTACTGTAATGCATCTGACCAGGACTTTATAATTAAGTGGGACAGTGCCTTTCTCTCTAGGCGTCAGTATGACTGAAATAACATGCTGACGTTTATTGTAGTAATTAAGAGCCCATCGATTAAATTGTTGATTATTTTATCTTTAAGGCTTAATATTGCAAAAATTAAGACACGTTAAGATTAAAAGAAGAGAGTTGAAAAATGGTTCCCTGACTATATTTAAAAAAGTTTCACATTTACACACATTCACATTCAACAATTGAAATTTTAAAAATAAATTCTGGAGATTCATGTTCTCAGCCTTCCTTTGGCTGCTTTTAAATGTTTTCTTCCTTATTGGTTTTGTAAAGTTTGTTGATGTCAAGTTAAACCTCGCGTGAACCCTTAGATACGAGATGTTTATGAGTGACCATCCTATAAATTTCATGTAGCAGACATGTGTAATTCAGCACAGACTGGACATATCTTCCACTGGCTCTTTGTGTAACTACTCAGATTCCATCACTTTTGCTCGTATTGGGGAATTGCAGTGGTGTAAATGGCAGAGATTCACTTTTCTTAATTATGAACTATTCAAATATGCTGTAAATACGTATATAATGTACAATGACAATACACTTACATTTCTTGTCTTTCTTGCAAATGTGCCAATTCTCGATTACAATGGACTTCAGTGGAGGAGTTTCAGAGAGTTACGAAAAAGTGACGCCGATATAGAGAATAACTCCCGCTGGAGATTTTTCAGAGCTTTTTCATGCTCAAATAGCAACATTACACAATTATGAACTTGGGAAAAAGCAGAATAGCTCCTCTTTCAAACAGACACAGACGACCCCTCTACATTTATGTGCTTTCTTAGACTATTGATTGGATAAAAGGACAGAAATGCTTTTAATTTCCCTAAAAACGGAACTATAGCTTTTAAATGCAATGCCTCTTTTCTTTGAAATTCACTCCCCAGACTCCGTTTCCTGCCTCCCAGTTCCAGCCCTGCATCTGTTGTTGTATTATTTGGCATTTTAAGCATGCACCATTAAAGACGGTTCGAAAACTGGCTGTTTATCATATCTGAAGGTCGGTTCGCTTTTTCAGAAATGTGCATTTCTCAAAACTGAGGTCATTCAGGAAACAACACTATTTGTTTGCTATGGGTCTCCGTGACTTACTACGGATAGTTATACAGGATACTGATACTGAACACTATTTCACAAATTTAGAATTAGACGTAAAATAGATATTTGTTTTTCGTGCTGATTTACATATCTCTATTCGTCAACTTTACATAAACTCTAACAGGACAAACATTGTCACTGCATGAGAGTCGACTACTGAGAGGAGACTAACATCCGTATGGACACATACCGTAAAGCTTGACCAGGACAAACGCACAGTTTAGGGCGGTGGGGCATGTTGTCAATATGGGGTAAAGGCCCAGGTACGCTTAATTTTCCACATTCTACGGTTGAGCAAAAGTGCGCAATGAGGGAGCATATCACTTGTGAGCATCCTTCTGGATCTTTAAATGTCCAATGGGACACCCTACGGTCTCATGGACCGATCATGCATGCGGCAGCCATCGTAAAACCCATAGTATACTTCAGCCGTCCATGTTCTGTGTACAACATCACGTAAGTACAACAAGTCCACTAGGTGGCAGTACACACGATTGTTCTGTACTGGGCAGTAGACACAGAAGTGTGCATAAAGAGTGATATAAATCAATAACCAAATATAACAAATTCAATCGGGAGGAGTTATCCCAGCTGCCTCTGACGGCTCCAGTGTCCCTCCGACCCCTCGATGGAGAATGGGGACAAACTGTGAATCATTTTTCACTGCTTTCAAGCTAAACGGATTTAATAACCACATTTTACAACATTTGTTATTCAGACTTCACCCTCTGCAGAACTCTATATTTGCAGCACATTTTTCCACTGCTTTCAAAACTGATATAAACTCACTCAAATCAGGCAAACTGTGAATTTCCGCAAGAATTATATTGAAATGTAAAATCTTAGGAGAATGTTTACAATTAAATTAAATAATGATTATTACAAACACAACTATACAAAACAAACTAACTGACGTTACAATTTAGTCATCTTTTGGTAAATCTTCATGATGATTTTGTTTGGAAACAGTCAACAAAGAAACACTGATGTGGAAAGAAGAGTGGCAGAGAGAGGGACTAAAACCCCCACAGTACTGTCCCTCCATCCATCCCTCCATTTATCCATCCATCCGTTTATCCATGCATCCATCCATCCATCCATCCATCCATCCATCCATCCATCCATCCATCAATCCATTTATCCATCCATCCATCCATGATTCTTCCAGAGCGCTTATCCTATGTAGGATCGTGGGGAGGCTGGAGTCTTTCTCAGGATCTCAGGTCGTGGGCAGGAAAACTCCCTGGACAGATGTCCGGTCCATCAGAGGACACCAAACAAGCACACATTGATTTTCACACTCACACCTACAGGCAAACGGACGGTCTCCAATTCACATGTCCTGTTTGTGTTTGGATTGTGTGGGAAACCCAGAGGAAACGAACGTCAACACGAGGAGGACATACGGACTGACGCTTGATGCTTTTTTGTTGGTTTGTTTTTGTATTTCGTTTTATTTCAGCTTTTTATTTTTTTGCAAGTAAATTACCAAATGTAAAAATATAGGAAAAAAATGGCTGCATTTCTTATTCATTCTTTATGCTGTAATGCAGATCTCAATCTTCTCATATAATAAAATACTGATTTATTTGAAAGTTCACCATGTATGTAGTGCTCTCTGTTAGTGTTTTTAGAGCAGTGTGTTATGAATGACAGGTCTGCTTTCTGAAGGAGAATTATTGTCAGTGTTATGGTGGAACGAGTTTATTTTGAGACGCATATGAAGTGTTTCGTTGGTCTCAGTGAGGTTTGGAGGTGAAGTTAACGGCTCGGCCAAGAAAAAGTGGCTTCAGTATTTACCAATGTTTTGTTAGCAATTAATTTCATTGTAAATATTCAGCTAAGATTTTACATTTCAGTATAATTCCTGCAGAAAGTCATAGTTGAATGTGCTCATATCAGTTTTGAAAGCAGTGGAAAAATGTGCTGCAAATATCGTGTTCTGCTCAGGGTGAAGTATGAATGACGAAAACGTTGTGGTCATTGAATGCATTTTGTGTGAAAGTGTGAAACTAAGTTTGGTCCTCATAGACTTCAGGTTCTCTGAATGTGTGAAGAGTTTTGAAAGTGACGCTTCATTATTGACTGATGCTTTTTGGCAACTTAAAAAGAAATGTAAAGCATGCATTTGGAAAGATCGCAGTAGATGTGGTCAACCAAAGCTGTTCATCTGTTTGACTGCATAGAAACATCTTCAGAAACTTTTCAGTTTCTTTAAGATTGCACTTTGTTATAATCAATACTCTTGTTGAAAAATCCGTATTGACTTAATATGAGTGGGCTTTATTTTCCCATGAATGGACACAACTGATCAATGATGACATGACAGGAAATGAAGCACAGCATGAACTCGTGAAAAGCTTCATAGGGCTCACGCTGCAATATTCATAATGAAATGGCCACTCCATAATAACTTCAGATTAAAACAGGATCCATCGATGTGTAATCCACGTCATATTTAATTTGCCGCGTCACTGGCTTGTACGATCACGAGGCAATCGGAGCAGAGCGTGATGACAACGGAAACGTGCAGATGGTTTAACTGTAGCAGTGCTTTCACAGCTTCAACAAAACACAGATGATTCAGAGATATTCAGACGCTCGTCGAAGCTATTGTTTGTTTTCGGTCAAGTGTTGAGATCAGAACCTCTAGCAGCCCAAATCGACTTGATTCTGCACAATCTGTGCCGGGTCTGCTCTACCGCCCTGTTACATAACGTTTTGATACCCAGGACGTGACATCATTTGGACTCTTTCTACAGAATGGCGAGGAAATATGTCGAGCATGGTACAGAATTCATCAAACATTCAGGGGTTATTGAAATAAAAGTCATCAGCTATAGCTAAATTCAACACAAATCTGCAGCCATTTTAATGTCAATGCTGTTTCCGTTTCCTGTGGATTTTCATTTTAGTTGAACCTTTTGTAACTTTGTTCTTTTATTATTATTATTATTATTATACGGTGGCCGAGAGAGCTCAACGCGCTGCGAATAAGAAAACACATGCAAATAAAAAAAAACACATGCAAATAAAAAAAAAAAACACATGCAAATAAAAAAAAACACATGCAAATAAAAAAACCCACATGCAAATACAAAAAAACCACATGCAAAAAAAAAAAAAAAAAAACGTGATCATCATCAGCTTGACAACACATGTGCTGCAAATCCTCGCAACACATGCAAACACAAAAACGCGCTGCAATTACAAAAACGTGCAACATTTACAAAAAGCGCTGCAAATAGCACAAACTACAGTGGAAATGTTTCGAGGGGGACCCCAAAAAGTGACGGACCCTACTAGACAACAGCACAAAGTAAAAAATATTAAAATATATCATGTAGGCATGAACTCCATGTGATGTGTTTCACTGACAGAAAAGTGTTTTAATACGTGGCATTGTTGTTCACTCATTCAACTTTAAGAGATGATCATTTAGTGGAGGATTTAAAGATATTCGTTAATCATGTTACTAATGTGACGTCATGGTAACGGCGCCTGAGGCGCTCGACGACCTGAAAAACACTTTATTAAAAATAATAAATACATGAAATAATGTACAGTTGTTTATTTTTGTTTGCAGTTTTTATAGTATGTCATGATTGTGAACACATTGTGCACTCAAATGTCGTACACTATATAGGGATCAGTGAATGAGTGAAGGGGGAGTTCAACTGGTTTTGGACGCACGTCCTAGTAGGGTCCGTCACTTTTTGGGGTCCCCTTGAAACATTTCCGTTGTGGTTTTTTTTATTTGCATGTGTTTTTTTTATTCGCAGCACGTTGAGCTCTCTCGGCCACCGTACTCAATTAATGTTCATTTATTGAACACAGCACAATAACACAGTCTGAATCATTCATACATGTTTCGGCGTGTAAAACGGCAAAACTCGCTCTATATTTTGTTCTCTATTTGTGCAAAGTGTCACAGAGTGACAAATGTGCCGTTCTTTCCTCCTGTCTCTGTCTGGAGGCGTCCTTCATGGCCTTTTGTCTGTCATTCATGAATTGCAGAAAAAAAGAGAACACAATATTCATCACAGAACTTTATATGCCGGATTCTGTTTGCAAGAACAAGCAAGTTACAGATGACTCTTTCAGCATTTTGTTCCAGCAATGTTTGATAAAAATATCAGAATTTTGCAAATGACTTTGTTACTTGGCAACCGCATAAACAGTAAACGGCCACTGCCGTGCATTGAAGTGATTGTACCACAGGTGGTGCACACCTGCATTAAAATATTCCTTATTATGAGATTTGATAGAATTGATTGTTTCAGCCATAAATGAAAAAATGCCTCATTGTTTATTCATTCTCATGTCATATTTTATAAATTGGTGCTCCAGCACATGCACGGCTGCATCAAAGCTCTCTATGTTTATCGTATATATTGAATATATAATTGAGATTTGCTATTAGAAAAATTAGGCAAATTAGAAATTAGAAAAAAAAAAAGAGTTCCTCACGTAAAGCTGTTGTTTGACTGGACATATATTGAATGTATGGGTTAATTTTAGGGGCTTTTTGTCACCATCAGCTTCCAAACATCTGTTGTGCTCCACCGAAGAACAAAAATCAATAAGAGTTTGAAATGACACGAGGGTGAGTAAATGATAAATTCGAGTTTGTTTCACTAGTTCTTTTATATGCTTTAGTTTGGACTTTATTACAATCCTTCCTTCTCTCACTCACTCTCTCAGTCTCTCTCAACAACGCAGACAATGGCGACACCTGCTGGATAAATTGTGTTTCTACCTTGACAGGCAAAGTATTAGCAATGCTTATATTCAGACATGATGTATTTATCTCTAGGACACATTTCTCAATCTCTTTTTCAAATGTCTTCACACAGTGATCACAGTCGCAGTCTTTGTGGCTAAACTGAGATCATTTATCATTGCTTTGGCACAAAATGCATTCAATGACTTCTTTAAATTTACATGAATTCTTTTCTCAGACACAAACACAACCAAAACTTTATGTACTACAGGACAATCGGCACATGTGTACATTCTCTGTTAAACTTATGTTTACTTAAACTTACATTTCTACAGTAATACCATATTGAGATGTATTCAAAATCTAAAAAAAATCAAATACAAAAGGGGAAACTATGGAATCATTTTGTAATGTGAACATGGACTTTGTAACATAAACTGCAGTGAATTATCGGTTTCATTCTTGTTTTGCAAATAAACTTTACTGAAGAAAACTTATAATGCTCTTGTTGTTAGTGTTTTAAGTGTTTGTTGGGTGAAGCCTTCGCTATAGTTATGGAAGAATGAGTTGATTTGAGGTAGTTTCAGTGCATTTTGAATGTGAAATGAACTGCTGTCAAGCTGAACACTGGTTACGACAACTGAAAAAATGGGCTAAGTATTATAGAGAAATGAATCGAAGCGATTGTGAGAAAACTAATGTATGTACAGTGTACAACAATTATAATGCCTTATAATGTTTTATTTTATGAACATCTCTTTAAACTAGAATCATCCTAGTTTACAGTAAATCTGTTGACAAAAGTAAAACATAAGGACACAATGTTTCAATAGTTTTTTTTTTTTTTTTTTTAATTTAGGCAATGAAGAATAAGCCACTGGGAGACTATATATTATTAACCAGGTTGTTTAATAAAGTCTTGCTGAAGAGTGGAGAGGAAGTGTACTGAGAGTAATGGTGTAGCATCTGGACACATATAACATATAATCTTAAAAAAAAATCCTTGCACCAAGGTGCCGAGGTGTCTGTGACAAACCCCCAAAATATTAGAAATATCAGAACTCGAATCAGGCCACAGGGAAGACACAAGTCACCTCCTCATAGAATGCAGTGTGCGTTTGTTGCATGAATCGGAGTATAAATGGACACAAACCCACCAGGGTTTAATCAGGCAAACACAAAGAGCTGTAAAATGCCCCCACAGAGGAATTTCCCACTTGGAAATTCCACCGATCTCATTGGTCAGGTCAACCATAAGAGGTGTGACTTCTCCCAGACTGTCAGTGTGACCACCTTTCTTGCTTCTTCGACTGACTCAAGACCTCTCCTGCTGGGTTCTTACCTAGAAGAGAGAGAGAGAGAGAGAGAGAGGACTCTCTCCCCCACTAAGAGTCAAACTAACTACGCAGGTTTCTTCATTCAAGGCAGGAGAAATCGATTGCAACTTCAGCACCATCAGACCAAACTCTTTCTACCGCAACAGTATATTCGGATGCTCTTCAAACAGCTGAGGGATAATGCAAGAATTATACGATAAACTAAATTGCTGGTAGTTAGTGAAAGTTGTGAACCTGTTTGTGAACAATGGAGCTTTGTAGAGAGAAACTCATGGTTCTTTCCTGGTTAATGGCTCTTTTCCATAGCTTCATTTCCTGTTCCCACTTCTGGTTTCACTCTGTCACTTTCATGTATGTGTGATTTGTGTGTATGCATGTGTTTGATAGATTAGTTGTGCTTGTGATTTAGTTAATAAAACTTGTGCACTTGGTTCTGACTCCCTGCCTGCAAATAACTGTCACTTAAATGATCGATCTTGTTGCACGCTCCAAGCGCTGTAAATACTAAGAAAGAATTATTTTTCTGTGGCCATGAAAAATACCTTTTTCTTAGAATTAATTAATAATCAATACCGAATGTTCACGGGATTGATTGCAATGTTGATCTGATTAACTGATTCAAATATTCATAATTAATTATTTATGAATAATTATTAATATTTCCCCTTTGAGCTACACTGGATGTGATTGAAACGAGACTTCATTAGCTGATGCTGGAAGGCAGGACTCTATCTTTAGCTTTACACTTGGCAAATGACTTTAGCTGGCTTGAAACATTCGTCCATTCGCAGTCTTACGTTACTCCTGCACTCGCCGAAAGCATAGCACGCAAAACCAAGTCATTTTACTCATATAGCGCTTTTTACAGTGCAAATTGTGGCAAAGCAGCTTTACAGTAATAATTGGCAAATAATTTTGGCTGCACAGCAGCTCCCAAAGAAAATGGTGTCATTGTGCAGCTTATTCTATATATTATTGATTCCTTCCGTTGCAAATATCAGTAGTCATTAGTCTAGTTCATTTATGTACATCAGCACTGGAGAAAACAGTGACGTAATCGTCCGGCTCAGTTCAGTTCACAAACAACGACACCAAAAACACTGATGAATATCAAGCAAGTGTCCCCAACTAAGCAGGTCAAAACACCTTAATGGTTAGTTCCTGCCCTCAGTAACATTGCACGACCCCTGTAGGAATTTAATGCATAATTAAATCAAATGTCTTTAACTCCATAGGAAAATCCTTTTGAAAAGTTCATCACAGAAAAAAGCAATTAATATTTCTCTCTCTCTTCCCAACAGGCTACGTAGATAAAGTGAGAGAGGCGAGACTAAGATGGTTTGGGCATGTGCAGAGGAGGGATGCGTGGTATGTCGGGAAAAGGAGGACTAAAGCGAAGATTCATAGAGGACATGCAGGTGGTTGGAGTGATAGAGGAAGATGCTAAGCATAGAGCAAAATGGAGGAGGATGATCCGATTCTTTCGAAGCCGAAAGAAGAGGAAGAATATAATATGATATAATATGGTTTGATGGAAACAAATTGATGTAGTTCAGAAATATACAGTTTCTTCCCTAGTGTGACGTATATCCGAGTGAAACAGCTTCTGGAACAAGAGTAAATGTAGGGAGCGGATTGATTCTGTCTGTGGGGAATTGATTGGATGGATGGATGGATGGATGCGGTTTGCTATTAGTGGATCTCATGTGGGTGACAGGTTGTCCCGCCCTCACGCCAGTAAACATGTCATCAGAGAAGACAAAGGTCTCATGCTAAATTGCTTGGGAAACCATTCAATGTGTGTAATAATAATAATGTTGCATGAAGGGCTTCCACAGAAATTCATTTTTGTTTCATGAATGAAGCACTCATGAAAGAGCCGCTTGGAAATACTGCAAAACAAGTGCAAAATAAACTATTTTTTTTAAAGAAATAGGGTGAGGACTATAGCCATGACCACATCAGTACATCTAAAGTACAGCGTGTGTCTCTGTCTGTCCCTCCAGCATCACTTGCTCAGCTTCACCTCAGTCACACTTCTCACTGTTTTCTGCAGATATTTGGGAGTCACATTGGCTGGCATGTGAGCAAAAGCTGAGGTTACATAATGCGTCTCATCCCGCAGGCTCTCATCCACTCCTCACAATGTCCTCCTCTCTCTCTCTCTCTCAAACTCTCCTGAGACTGAGGCTTCAGCATGTGATTGGATATAATGTATAACAAAATGTCTTCATAGAAATAATAAGATATTTTGTGTGTATTCAACTGAAAAACCAAGCTTCTGAATATAGAGAAATAACAATAAGGCCTCATTTGTTTACGGTAGTAAATGCATTAACTAACATAAACTAACAATGAGCAATATGTTTTTACAGCATTCATTAATCTTTGTTAATGTTGGTTAATAAAAATGTTTACATTCATGCTGCATTAACTTAAACAGAAGGGAAGAACTAAACACTAAACTTGGTTAAGGCATTTATCTGTCAAAATTATTTTGTTAAATAATGAAAAAGTCAAACAGACTTTATTTTACTATGCATATGAAAACAAAAAAGCTGACACGAGAAAGGAATACAACATATTCTATCAGAGTCCGAACAGACGCCTGTTCAGCATCGAGATGTCGTTCTCACTCACATAAAAAAAAATTGGGGTTGTGTTAGAGTTTCATGTTCTGGCTATCTGTTTCCCCAGTCCTGTCTTCAGTCACGTGTTCCTTGTTTTGAGTTTTAGTCCTGTCATTTGTCACGAGTTTCAGTTTGTCATCGTCTCATTATTAGTCTATCGTCTTCAGCCGTGTCTTGTTTGTAATAATGTCAGTCACCTGTGCCCTACCCGTTATCCTCTCGTGTTCCTCTGTATATATTCCCTCTGTGTCAGTCCAGTGATTGTCAGTCGTTAAAGTTTCGTGGATATTTTATGTTCATGTCCTGTATTCCTGCCCTGATTCCGTTCAGCAATAAACTGTTGGAAGTTTATATACCGTCCTCGAGTCGTAATCCAGCATGTCACGTTACAGGTTGAGTCTGAATGCCAAGAGGAGTGTGCTTTCTCCAGTTCAGAAGACCCCTTTTCTTGGTGTGGGATTCAGTAGTGATGCAGGCCATCCAGTCACCTGCTCGTGTTGCTGTGATCCTCACAGCCATAAAAGAGCAAGGTCATCATCTTTCATGGCACATAAATTGCCTGATTGACCTAAGAGGCCATCATGTGCTTATTCGCACAGACAACACATTACGTAAATCACCAGGGTGATCTACACCAGATCCTCCCGTGGTCCCTTGGGAAACTGATGTCTCTTAGAGAGGTACACATCCCAGGGTACCAGAATGTAGGAGCAGACATCCTATTGAGAGGCCCGGGGAATGGAGCCTTCACTCCAAGGTGGTGAAGCATATATGCGAGGTTCACGGCCAACTGGAAGCGGATCTGTTCGCGTCTCAGGATATGACACACTGTCCACTTTGGTTCTCCCTAACACACCCAGCCGCCCTGGGGCTGGATGCTATGGTGCAGACATGGTCGAGGTTGCATCTGTACACATTTCCCCCGATTGCTGTCGAATATGGTTCTCAGATCTAGTGTCCCGGAATCTCCAGGGGAGAGCCGTCGAGACCTTCTGTCTCAGGCGGGAGGCACAGCTCTTCACCCCCGACCAGAGATCCCTCCATGAGGGAACTTTAAACCTTGAAGTAAAGAGTCTTCACTTCTTGGTGCAGAATGTGACGGTGGGATCCAGTTAACTGCCTGGTTGGCTCAGTGCTAGAATTTCTTCAAGGTCATTTTTCAAACCGGTGGCCATTGCAGCTTACCACATCGCTTTGGGTGGCGTATCTTTCGGGATGGACCCTTTAATAACACATTTCCTTCGTGGAGCTTTAAGGCTGAGGCCTACGATTAATTCCAGAGTTCCAGCTTGGGATCTGGCTATTGTGCTAGAAGGTCTATCTGTACCTTCCTTTGAGCCCCTTGAAACGGTTCCAGAAAAGTTTCTGACTTTAAAAACTGTGTTCTCTCTAGCCATTTCATCTCTAAATAGCTGAAATACATTAAATTTATACCAATACAACTATTTTTATGCAACAATTGCACACACTCACGTTGTGTTTTCATGTTTTATGGGGACATTCCATAGGCGTAATGGGTTTTATACTGTAAAAAACTGTACATTCTGTCCCCCTACACTACCCCCACCCCTAAACTTAACCCTCACAGAAAATGTTCTGCTATTTTACATTTTCAAAAACATTGTTTAGTATGTTTTTAAAACTATTTGAAATATGAGGACGCATGAAATGTCCTCGTATTTCATGTTTACGTTATAACACCAGTGTAATACACATGTCATTATACAAATTTGCACACACATACACACAGTGAGATTTGCCCATCCAGTTCCCTTTATATTTGCACAGCTTTGTGGAGATTTCATCAGCGATGATAGCAAGCATCAAGATTAACACTGAAATTCTTCTCACAAACTGAAAAAAAAAGATTTTTCCAAGTAGTCAATAACAAAGTTTAATGCTGTTTGTTTTACTTTCTTGTTTCTACTGTACATAAATGCTGATAAATGCTTGACTGGTTCCTCAAATCAGGTGTTGTTGAATAGAGACGTACCGCTACTATAATAAGTGACCAGATCCACCAAAAAAACCCACAGACACACGCTGACAGAGCGACTCGACCAAACAGAGATTCATGGGAGGACCAATAAGAAGAATCCACCTAGAAAACATTGCAACATCCTTGAAACCAGCCCAAAACCCAAAAGATGGCGGTCAAGGGATGGTGCTCAACCCTCAACGTTCCTTGTCAACGCTTTGAACATTGATTTACTCAGAGAGGAACAGCAAATTCACAATTAAATCTGATGTCACTCTCAGCATAATACATTAAATATAATCTTTCAAAGGTCAGTAACAGTCAAATATGAGTGTGTCGGTTCTCTGCTTTGACACACTGACAGAATATAATCACAATGGAGGGAAACCAATCACACATTCTGCAGGGGATTGACTATTAATTTTTCAAAACTCATTTTCTCATGTGTCTGAATGAGTTTGGGAATACATTTTCTCATTCGGTCAACAAATATAGATTGTCTGAGCTATTTTCATCAGAGGCGAAGAAAAGGTTCTTGGCAAGGTGTACTTTCCAGTTGATTTTTCACATTCATATCATCAGGCCCTCAGATCCATTTCTTCATTTCCCCGGGTGAACGGGTCTCGCTGTTCATTACATATAAATAGATTTCTACAGAGGAATCAATACTGGCCTGATGAAGCAGCTCTCTTTCCTTCTCTCCCACACACACTCAGAATTAGCATGAATATACACTTATGTGAGTGTGTGTGTGTGTGTGTGTGTTTTCATGACTTATGAGGACACAAGTGTGTATAATGTCATGGGTATTACAACTTAAACGTGATGCATTTTCATTATATCTTTAAAAACATACTAAACAATGTTTTATTAAAAGTGTTTTCTATGAGTGTAGGGGGACAAAATGTACAGTTTGTACAGTAGAAAAACCATTACGCCTGTGGAATGTCCCCATAAAACATGAAAACACAACGTGTGTGTGTGTGTGTGTGAGAGAGAGAAAGAAAACGTACAAATGAGATTGTATGGATTCAGTGTAATAAGATTGCGTTAGAAAAGCCCACACGACCGCGTAGAAATTAAAAACTGTTACACGTTTTGTCGAATCAGTGGCTCTTAATTCACACAATCTCATTTTCAAACGATCCGCTGACACCCTTCATGCTGATAATCATACAGTTTTGTACGATTCACATTGTTTGAATCATACTAAATCACCACCTTGTACATAGTTACATTTTCCTGTGAGATCAGGTGGGTTTTTCTTTCTTTCTTTTTTTCAACTGCTTTCACACAAAATCCTTTTTTGTCACACAATATCTGAAACCTGACAGTCAAACACCAGAACCACACGCCTAATCTGCAAAACCATACACTAATTCTCGGCCTTCGACACTTTTTGCAAAACACGACACACAATTCTCTATGTAACACACAAAAATAGCACGCAAACACAAGCATCGTTTCTGTCCAACAACACACGGTTGACGCATTTCTTTTTACAACCACAAATTCTTAAAGCGAAAAAATAAATCATTCTTGCTTTCGCGTTTACTGTGAATTTTTCAACATCTCTCAATCTTGTGCAGAAATGTTGGAGCTCGAGAAAGAAGAGCTTTTGGCTTTGAATAACTGTGTTTGATATGTTATAATATTATGGTAAATGCAATGCAAGACAAATGTTTGCTTTAGAATGCAGTGCTTCATTTTACAAGAGGTACTTTGCATTTTGTGTGTGCAATACTTGGATTTGTGAAAAGTTTTGAAAACTTTTTTTTAAATGCATTATTATTTGTGGAAATTTTATAAAGCATTATGGACATGATGCAATAGAAGATTCTCCAAGCCGCATGTCATTTCGAATGTGTCCCACTCAAAAATGATATGAAACACATCTATGTTATAACACACGTCACAATTCAAGATGTACTCATTCAGTTTTTCCCGCTTTCTCTTACGTAACTGACTGCACACCGCTTCACGCAGGAATTTTAATTCAACTATCACTGCAAGGCAAGTTTAACTGCGGTATGGAGCTGTCATTATGAATTTTAATAAGCAAAGATTTTTCTACATATGCTCACAACAAACAATTAACTAATTTGAAACTTTGACATCATACTAATAGTAACAATGATTGAATAACTGATTCTTTACTCAAATGAACCAACCGAACTAAGCCAGTTTTAATTGGCTCAAACGGCTCCATTTCCATTTGGCAGACATTGTGTTTCCGGTTCTTGAGATGTTAGTTGACCTTATGCGTGATAAACAGGGCTAATTATGTTTGGAGTGGTCTTTACCGTTCATGGCCGTGCAGCATTATAATAATGAGACGGCAGCGTGACTCAAATCCCCCTCAGCGAATCGGACTCTACAGCACGCTAGATGCGCTCAGGGCCAAAACATGCATGACTGTGTCTTTGTCTGCTGAAGGGAGGACGTGAGCATTATCTGCCAGAATGATGGCTGCAGTATTTTATGCTAAGTTTTGATTTGTGAAATCACATGTGGGGAGATTTGACTCTGTTTGGTGAAGATACATGAGGTCATTATCTTTGACATGGACAAACGACGCTGTTCCTCTTCCATTCATGCCTGTCTGGTTGACTCTGTCTCCGCTCAGAGCGTTTCTGGGAAATCTAAAATTATCAACAGCATCCAAAACCACTCCGCTGGCCTGTCATAATAGATATGAGTGGTCAGTAAAACATACACGTTTGTACTGACGACAGAACCCATACACATAATGATTTTTATTCTGTACTGTATATTCTTTCTCCCCGCACTGAAAACTTCCTGCTGTTTTACCTTTTCAAAAATCATCACTTTGTGTGATTTATTACCTGTTTTTCTCATGGCGTAGGGTTCACCAGGACCACACACACACACACCACCCATGTGAAAGTCACAAGTAAGTCTTAAGTCAATTCCAAGTCAATTTTTGTGAGAATCAAGTCAAGTATCTGCTTTATGTCAAGCAAGTCAAGTCAAGCAAGTCACTAGAAAGTCATACAAATATTTGATGATTTAAATGAATTTATATATTAAAATAAGTTCATTCCAGGCGTAGGCCCACGTTTTCGGATACAGCCATCATCTTCAGCACATTCAATACCGCCGAGTTCGCAGTTTGTGTACCAGGGCACCAACTATTAATGTTAATATTAACATAAACATGAATAGAAAAATGCATTTTATGATGAACGCACGCGACACGCCATTCATTCCCGCATGCGCACTTCATGTCAGCTGCTGGCTGCGGCTGACAACTATGCCCGGGGAAAGACAGCTGTCTGGAGATGAGAAGGAAGAAAGAGCCCAAATGACTCTTAAGTAAGATTATTTATGCGCGTTTAACACCACTAACATCAATTTAAATAATTTGACACGCAGCAACAGCGGCAAGGAACCAAAACTCCAACAAAATGGAGAAAAAAACCTTGGGAGAAACCAGGCTTAGTCGGGGGGCCAGTTCTCTCAGTGAACACTTGTCCGATACTCAGGCAGAGCTACAGGTCATAAATCCTATTTGGGATCGCAATAGTCAAAATATTTAATCCAGTTCCATCTAGTTTAAGATCTTTTCCATCACGCCGGTGTGGGACGGTTTGTTGGGGATCTGTGCCACTGGCTGATGTGTCGTAAGGGATGAGCTCGTTCACACAGTCTCTGCTGACACTTCAGGGCTGCTGTGGTGTATAGGTTCACCATCTGACCGGGATACGGCCCAGATCCAGCTAATTACGGTAAATGGTAAACCTCGGGATAAGTAAAATTAGCGTAGACACCGAAGGACTATAATGCGTTAAGAGCTCACTCAGGTACTGGGGAGCTAAGCCGTTTAGTGCTTTGTAAGTAAGTAGCAAGATTTTAAAATCCATACGATGTTTAATAGGGAGCCAGTGCAGATTTGACAGAACCGGGCTAATATGTTCATACTTCCTGGTTCTAGTAAGGACTCTAGCAGCTGCGTTTTGGACCAGCTGGAGTTTGTTTATTAAGCGAGCAGGGCAACCACCCAATAGAGCGTTACAGTAATCTAGTCTCGAGGTCATAAATGCATGAACTAGCTGTTCCGCATTTGTCATTGAGAGCATATGTCGCAATTTAGATATATTTTTAAGATGGAAGAATGCGGTTTTACATATGCTAGAAATGTGGCTTTCAAATGAAAGATTGGTATCAAAGAGCACACCCAGGTTCCTAACTGACGAAGACGACTTAACAGAGCAGCCATCAAGTGTTAGACAGTATTCTAGGTTTTTATGTGCTGAAGTTTTTGGTCCAATAATTAGAATCTCGTTTTTTTCTGAATTTAGTAGTAGTAAATGACTAGTCATCCAATTCTTTATATCAGCTACGCATTCTGTTAATTTTGAGGATTGGTAGGTTTCGTCAGGGCGCGAGGAAATATAGAGCTGAGTATCATCAGCGTAACAGTGAAAGCTAATGCCATGCTTCCTAATGACATCTCCCAAGGGTAGCATGTACAGAGTGAAGAGCAACGGTCCTAGAACTGAGCCTTGTGGTACTCCATATTTAACTTGTGATCGAAATGACGTCTCTTCATTTACTACAACAAACTGATAACAGTTAGATATAGTGCCTTGCAAAAGTATTCATACCCCACTGAACTTTTCCACATTTGGACATGTTACAACCCGTCACAATTATCAGCTGGAGTGCCCGTAATAGCCACAAGAGGGCACTCCACCCGGAACTCTTGTTCACTACCGGACTCCATTTCCCACAATTCACTCACATACTCACACACACACGTTGTGTTTATGTGTTTTGTGGGGACTTTCCATAGGCGTAATGGTTTTTATACTGTACAAAATGTACATTCTGCCCCCCCCCCAACAAAAGGTCCCACAATGTCAAGATTTACTGGAATACAAGTTCACACACACACTCATCACTGTAATATAATAATAACAATCTTCTTATGATTGTAAATTATTTGCACCTTATGGAAGTATTGTATGTACTATATTTAAATTAAGATACTAAATTAATATTTATACACATATATGTGTGTGTGTGTGTGTGAAGTATTTGCTTAATTATTTGTGTTTTATATGTTATTAATTGTATATTCTACGCTAATTAAAATAACAACAATATTGTATTGCCGCATTATAGTAGCTACGGAAAATCACCTATAGAGAATAATGGAGAATAAGTCAATTGTCTTGAAAATAATAATAATAATAATAATAATAATAATAATAATAAACAATGCGTTTGAACCGTGGGATTCACAAACATGCGCAGTCTGAAAGACACACGAGCACAAACTTCTCAACACGCACTACATCACAACATCATTTCTCACAGTCAAACACACAGCGACCCCGTCCTCGAACACACGGGCCCGCGCGCGCGCGCTCCCGACAGCTCCGCCTCGTCAGTGCAGTAGCGCGCGCTGTCCATGACGCGGCAGTGTTCCGCCGCGCGGCTCAACACCGCTGAAAAACCACACGCTCTTTATCGCGCGCTGCACCTTGGAGGGGGGTGGAGTGAGCGCGCTCCCGCTGGAAGAATGGACTAAATCCCTCCTTTGATTCCTTTTTTTAGGGGGAAAAAGCCCTGCAGCCAGACAAGAAAGGACGAAGAGGAAAGTGGCCTAATAGAGTCTGAAAACCTTGTGAGCAGAAATGAGGTTGATTTTTTTTAAATGAATTTGCCAAAAACGCCACATTTTATTGCTTCTGATTACAAACAAATCAGAGGTAAAATGGATTTCTCTTTCATACAATCAATGTCGTTTTTTTCTTTTCTTTGCGTACAATGGCTGGAAGCTTAAGAAAAGAGAGAGAGAACACAACCCTGCTTACAAAAACCAGCTTAAACCGGCCTGAGATGGTTTGCTGGTCTCAGCTGGTCTTAACAGGTTTAGCTGGGAGACCAGATGGACTAGCTGAAACCAGGCCAGAATCATATTGGAAACCCTTTACAATAAAGTCCCAATAGTTATGATGTTCTGTCATTAGTTCCTCTTCCTCATGTGGTTCCGCACCCGTAAGACCTTCATCATCTTCAGAACGCAAATGAAGATATTTTTGATGAAATCCGATGGTTCAGTGAGTCTCTATTGACAGCGAGATAATTAAAACATATTTAAAACAGGTCATGTGACTACAGTGGTTCAACCTTAATGTTATAAAGCGACGAGAATATGTTCTGTGCGCCAAAAAAACAACAAATTAACGACTTTATAACGACTGATTTCAAAACACTGTTTAGATAAATATATGGAAAATATTCAAAACTCTGTCAATCCCAAAGCAATGAGAACCGTATCCCTGTATTCTTTCTTTTTGTCCTCTTAAGGATTAAATTTATTGCATTTTTGTTGTTTTGTTGTTTTTTTCACCTGTTTGTTTTGTTTTCTATTTCTATGTGTATCTGTGTTGATTTAATGTTTTGATGTAATGTTTAATATAAAAACAAAAAAAAAGCAGAAGCGGAAAAAAAAAAAAAAAAATTCAAAACACTGATTCATGAAGCTTTACGAATCTTTTGTGTCGAATCAGTGCCAAAGTCACGCGATTCAGTAAACGAGGCTTCGTTACGTCACGAGTGATTCGAAATTCCAATAGTTCACCTGAGATTGATACGCGATTCAAAACAAAAGATTCGTAAAGCTTCATGAATCAGTGTTTTGAAATTGTAGATAGAGTTGAATAAAGTCGCTATTTAGTGTTTTTGCCAGACAAAAAGGATTCTCGTCGCTTTATAACATTAAAGTTGAACTGCTGTAGTCACATGACCTGTTTTAATGATCTTGCTGTCAATAGAGACTCACTGAACCGTCGCATTTCATCAAAAATTTCTTCATTTGCGTTCTGAAGATGAACGGAGGTGAGGAATTATTGACAGAAATGTTCATTTTGGGGCGAATTAACCCTTTAACTTAACTCCATTAAATAGGCAAACATAAACATTTTAATAATGCGTTACCAGATGCTGAAGTGAACATTAAGGTTAATAAAAACTTTATAAGTATTTTTATCGTTAGCTCATGTTAACTAATGCACTCGAATGTCAACTTGGTTCATGTTGAGAAACAGTAATATTTGGCAGCGCTGATATCCGTGTATCTGTTCCTGAACACATTCAAGTTTTGTTGCACGGAAAAGAGGAAAAGTGCGCCCTCACTCCTCCACGAGTTCCTCTGAATGATTCCTATGAACTTTTAAAGGCAGTAATTACAGAGCACTTGACACATCGCTCCAGAGCCGCTTTAATGTGTCGCACACGACATCACGCATATGTCTCAATCTTCTCTCTTATCGTCAGGAGTTAAACGTGTCCTAATGAGTGCATTTCACAGTCCAGCCGTGAGTAAATTTTTTCCCATCAGTTTGATGCCAATGGCCCCTGTTTGGCCCAGTTCTCCATGATTTATGTTGACAAGTCAGATGTAAGGGTTGAAAAGACATCCATCTTCCCTGGAGAGTCCAGGAACAGCAGCACAAAGAGAGAGGTATGGCTCCACAGCCGAAGAAAACGCGCTCTCATTTCCATCCCAGCCTCAAAGAGTCAAAGATCTCATTCACAGCGACAAGATTCATCTTTGTTCCAGAGATTAAACTCTATTTGATGGATGCACTTTCTTTACCCATGTGAACGTGGAAGGAGTCACAAAACAAGTCCAGTCCTGGCCGTTCTAGTCCGGCATGTGTTGCTAAATTTGAACTGTAATTCAGGTGACACTTTATTTTAATGTGCTGTAGTAAAATATGCATAATTACATCGGCTACAATTAACGGTTACACTTTATTTTAAGGTGTCTTTGTTACACTGTAATTATACATTTAAATGCATGTACTTACTATAGGTTTAGGGTTAGTTGCATGCAATTATGCATAATTTATAGTTATTACTATTATAATTGCATGAAACATATGTAACAATGACACTGTAAAATAAAGTGTTACCCAATTAACTCCAAAACAAACCTTCATATCCTTTAATCCAAATGTAAACGTCTGGCTTCCGGTCGCATCCGTGCCCAGTTATTTTTTAGCTGTAAAACACAGTGAATTTGTTATATTATTTTACACTACGGCTTGTACGAATACTCGATTCTGATTGGCTGGAAGGTGCGTTGACATGAAACGTGACGTTGATGTGGCGTAAAATGCGAAATGTAAAGGGGCAGAAAGCGACTATCACAAACTCAAAATGCCCTTTTTTCTTCGTTTATGGTCGCTCAGATGGATCAACCTGAGGAGCTTTTATCCTTTACCAAAATCTGTCGCCTTTAGGGGCGTTTTCATCCGATTGTACTGAAATGAATGCTTACGTTTCGTTTCATTTTAGTCTCATTCTCATTCGCATTAGAGTCGTTTGCTGGGAAGAGAAGCTATTTTCTCGCATGGTTTGATCATTTGATGTTTCATTGTAAAAATTCACTTTCCCGTACGGTCACGAATCGAAGGGAGTCACATTCAGCGGACAGACACACTGTATTTTATGTATTTATTTCAACAAACGTCACCAAAATCAAATCCTCGGAAGCTTGTGAACAGTTTCGAAGTGTCTCGGTGAAAGTTGTGTTAATTATTAAACCAAACAAAACTTTCAAAAACACTCAGAAATATGATATTATTATACTTTCAAATGAAAATTAGCCCTCCAAGGTGTATATGACTTTCTTCTTTCTGATCGACACAATCGGAGATATTTTAATAAATGTCCAAACTTTATAATGGCAGTGATCAGGGACCAATGAGTATAAGCTGAAGAAAGTGCATCCATCCATCATAATCGAACTCCACACGGCTCCAGGGGTTAATAAAATCCTCATGAAGTGAAGCGATGCATTTGTGTAAAAAAAAACCCCAAAAAAACAACAACAAATTAACTAGTTATGAAGTAAAAATTCTAGCTTCCGCCAGACCACCTTCTGCCGTCTCGTTAGTTAAAGCCCAGAACACACCAAACCGACGGTTTTCAAGCGTGTTCTGCACTGAAGTTGGTTTAGGGTTTTGTCACTGTGTGAAGATATTTGAAAAAGTCACCCAAGATTTGAGAAATGTGTCCTACAGATTGTAAGCGCAGATAACTTTAGATTCTTTGGTTTTAGTTATGTATTGTGTATATTAAAGAATATAAACGATTGAGCGAAATAATGAGAGGTGGTATTGGTAACACTAAATATCTCTTACCCTATTTTATTCCACAAATATCTTTTTAGCTTTTGGCATATCACTACTCAGGCCTCATAGATTTCTGTACTCGTGAAGGTTTTTATTCTGCTCGCTTATTCGAGCCCGTATCCCATCAGTCAGCAGTCTCAGAATCGCTGCGCTAACAGACGTCTTTAATGCGACACTTAAAGCATGCGACAGCCGCCCTGTAAGCAAGGTATGGGAATGCTGCTCACGTCATGATATCATCTGCCTGTCATTTCAAGCCAGAGGATTCTGTCTAACCAATGCATTTCCTGAAAGGCTGAGGGGAGAGAGATAACACTTTAAGGCTGACTAATCACAGCCACATTTTCATATGATAAATATTTCTCAAAAATGTCAACATTAAAGTGCCCCTATCATGCTTGTTGGGATATTCCATTTGTGAATTGAAAATATTTGCAAAGTTTCAAAGATCAAAGTGCAGACAACAGTTTTTGTCTCGATTCTGAACTGAAACGAGTCAATTCAGTCCCTGCTGAACCTACATCGGTTTGTAGCTAATTTGCATAATGCCCGCCTCTGCGCTTCATTGGCTGAAGAGCGTCTCTTAGCCCCGCCCTCAATCACTGTCGTTTATCAGAGACTGGTTTTGATTGTTTTATCTGCTTCAAAGAGATCGAGACGGTAAAACCGACGCCATCGTTACCGTTCGAATCGAGAGCTGAGATTCAGATCTGATCATGAGCGTTTGGTTTCTGACCAATCACAGCAGAGCAGCTCTCAGAAAGGCGGGGCTTTTAAGGGATAGTTCACAGAAGAAAATGAATATATTTATTATTGGCTGAAAATATAGATCTCAAATCTCATTTGCATTGACGCATGTTCAAATATAGCACATCTTAGATTAAATTAAATTTGAAAGCAAAAGGGAAGTTTTTTCAGTAAACGGTGTTGAATGTCTGATTACTTCATTGTTTTATGTCATTCTTTTGGAGCTCAGCAGCATTTTCACTTTCACTGTATGGAAAAGAACAACTAGAATATACTGCACCACATCTATTTTTGTGCTCTAAAGAAGAAAATAATGTTGATTTGAAACCAACAAAGCAAAAGATGCCAGAATTTACTTTAGTGTTTATCTTAAGTCATACGTTTAGTGTGAATCTGTGTTGCATTGTAGATGTTCCTCATGTTTTTAGATCCATGCCATGAGTCGCATCAGAAAGAGCCATCCATAAAACAAGATCTGCCCTTAAAACACACACACAAACTGCCCCATCTTGACATTTATGTCTCTATGGCCCTATAGAAATGAAAGAGCTTCATTGTAAAGTAAATGTGCAGTAATGTGCTCGATCCATCTTGCTGACAGGTGGAGCCCACATAGATTTCCTTCTCTGAGATGAGAATCCTCTGAACCTTCTCAACCAAACACAAGACTGCTCCAAAAACTACTGTGAGAATCTCAAATTCACGCAGCAATTTTATACTTTCTGTTTTCAACCAACTCTCGCATTTTGAGACTCGCTGGAAGTACTGTTTATCATATTTCCTAATGCTTCATCGGTCTAATGCAGTGGAATTATTCAAATAATTAAGAGCTTAAACATGTTCTTCATTATTCCAAAAACAAGTCTCTCTTTTATTTGCAAATTAATTAAAAAAGCACAATGGAGCCCTTGGCGACGGCCCTCCAAATACATTGTTTCCTGCAATCTTCACTGAGATGTCTACAAGAAATAATAGATCAGAACTGAAACCTGGATTGGGAGAATGACATCCACAATGTGAAACAGAAAATGTGAACACAAATACTAGTAGATAGTAACACCGTAGTCTCGCGTCGTCAGAAGATCTGGACTCTGTCGCAGCTTTCACTGGCCAAGAACCGCCCAAGAGGACGTCTGACTGACATGTAACGCAACCAATCACAGTTTGTTTTGGGCCGTGAAAATATAAAGATGTCACTGCAATAAGTTATTAAACATTTATAAAATGTTTAATAACTTTTTGAATATCCACCATTTAGTAAGCTCTGATTGTCACAGTTGTAAACACGACGGCTTTCTTTTTCCATGAGGGGGTTTGGCATCGCAGCATTTGTTTCCAAAGAACGCGATTCACACGACTCCCGGACATCCTGCAGAATTCAACCAACCAGATGAAAACCCTTCGGAAATCCCGAAGTGTTTACGGCTTCTGGAACAAGAACAAATGTAGGCGGGGCTTGATTGTGTCTGTGGGGAGTTGATTGGATGGTTGTGGTTTGCTATTGGTGGATCTCACTTGAGTGACAGGTTGAGAAGAGATGCTGTGAGAGGAAGATATTCGGATTCAAGATTACAAGGAACATGAATTGATGTGCACTGATGAATCATTGTGTGCCTATCAATGCAATCATATTTGCTTGAAATGCATAAATGCAAATGCAAACACTGCGATGGTCCCTGTTTGCTTCTGGACTGCTTAAATCGTCACGTAAACTACCACATAACCTCCCGGTCGTCTAGTCGGTGGAAACGCAGGCCGGTTCACGACACCGACCGAGGTACCAGCACCACTTCAGAGGAACACGGGTGTGAGTTACAGCATCTCCAGCTCTCTGCCAGCCCTCATCTTCCTCTGACAAACCCATTCAAGGAGAAGCCTGGAAAGGTCATGGCTAATAACAGACGCTCTCATAGTTAATTGCTCTCAGATTTGCACAACAGGCATGCTGATAAGACCAACGAAAGGGCTGATTATACAGACAATTCTGTGACTGAAATCACCAAATATCTGCAAAAATGAAGCACCATAATTAAGGCACGGAGCACGTTTTAGTTGATAGGTAATGTTAAATGAGATTTAACAAATAAAACTTGTGATCTGTGGGAGTGCGAAATTTCCTTTTCTAAACTCAACAAATAGGAGATAGGATCAAAATTGGCAACAGTCGCTCGAAAGTTGAAATGATGTACTCGGTGCAATTTGGTCTGAATCATGTAAAAGGGTTGACATTTAATGAACTAATCCAAGATGTCCTCTCACTGCCCTTTGAGGAGTCTATAATAACTGGAGCTGTTTGTTAGCCTTTCCTTTCCAATTAATGTCAGTTGTTCCGCTGACGCAGGAAATATCCATCCATCCATTCATTCGTTTTCCATACTGATCAAGGTAGCGCCAGTGCTGGAGCTCATTCCTTTAGCTTAGATTTTATTTGTCAAAGTAATTTTTCTATTGTGTTTTTCACTTTTATTAGCTATTTTTTTGTTTTAACATCTATACAGTTTTTTAATTTTTTTTGTTGCCTTGTCAACTAGCAGAAATACACAGTATATTTTGTAATATTTTACTTTTTAATATGTTTTATATTTTACATTTTAATTTCAACTAATATTTATTTGATTTCACTCATTTTTGATAACGATTTTAGTTTAATAACCTTCACATTCAACTATTTATTTATATAGCGCTTTTTACAATACATATCATTTCAAAGCAGCTTTACATAAAATGCACGTGTCTACATTGCAATTTATAGTGATATTTTATCAGGAGTGACTGTATCCAAGTGATGGATTTCAAGAAATGCAAAGTTCTGTCATGAAACTCCAGATGGCACAGGCTAATAGGTCCTTTAACTCAACCTGCTCGTAATCACATCATCTATAGGACACAGCTGATTGGTTCCCGCAGTATTCAGTAGCCAGTGAGTTCAACCTTCAAATGCATGGGTAGCGTTTGCCTTAGCTGTGCTTTCAGAAATCGTCCACCTTCCCCAGCTCCACCTGTATAGATCTGCTATGTATTTCATGTATGCTATATTGTTCATCAGCTGCATGTCGAGTATGTAATGGCACTGCCAAGTCCCACACTTGCTCTGCAGCAGCAACAGTGGCAATAATAAAAGCAGAAAAGATAATCGTGTGCATTTGATGTGTTATAACTGGAGTACAAGGTTATGACATGCATTACGTGAACGCTTGGGTAAAGAGATTTTAAAGTCTTTAATCTAGATTTAAACTGGGAGAGTGAGTCTGAGCCCTGAACATTGTCAGGAAGGCAAAATCTTTGCTCAGTTCTGGACACAAAGTCAAATGAGCTGTAAATGTCATGTGACTAATAACACTGAAGCCACAAGAAAATGACATCATGGCAATGCTTGAGACCCGAGGCAAAACCTCAAACTCAAACAAAAAACCCTTGACTAGTATGCCTGAGATATGCTGTCAAAGAAAGCATCCAGAGAATTGAAAATAAGAAATTATGTGTGTGTGTGTGTATATGTATATATATATATATATATATATATATATATATATATATATATATATATATATATATATATATGCAAGAGAGAGAGAGATTTATAGGAAACACTGCTGAATTTAATAAATTGATAATAAATAGAATAAATTTGAATTTAGCTCAAAAAACACAATTTTTCCAGCCAATGTTCCAGTAATTCATATACATATAACTAGTTCATCTTGGGTCATTCTAAACCCCGGGTAAATGGAATCTTGGGTTATCTTGGGTTAATAATTAATCCTGAGTTAACATTCTTATTTGCATATTTGTGGTGTGTCTGTGTCCTTGATTGGACGAACACAGCATGCAGCCTGTTTACGTGAGTAATGTTGTAATTACTTTAATTACGAGATTGCAAGATTTAAAAAGCATTCACGTCCTCGTGGAACTCGTAATTACAGCTTGAAAAATGGGAATTTTCTGAGAGCTCCTAGTATCACGTGACCACTGTACCACCTGACCGTTGCAGATTAATATCGCCATTGATAGTGTTGTCATAGAAACCCATAATTCCCAGTCCAAGGACAGCTTTCTGCATAAATCCAAAAGCCAACGGAAAGATCTTTTGGGTTTTTGTCGAGGAAACCAAAGTGATGCAAACTTACGGGTCGGCCTTCAAAAATACGTCTTTCACCACCCTGCCCTAAGCTTCAGTTTAGTGACAAAAAATTTGTTTTATGCTCATTAATATGAAGTCACGAGGCCTAAAACATATTTATATACATATAGCTCCACAACATCAAAGACAATGGTGTGCACCACATGGAAAGAAGATTAAAAATTATTGATGAGGAAACACAAATAGCACCATGTGGAAAATGGTAGGATGGATGAATAAAGCACCAGATTTTTTATTCTACTTACTTATTTGCATGCCGTCTAGCAGTCTTAAGGCTCTAGACAACCCTTTAGCTACAGACAATGATAGATTTGAGCAGTGATTGCACAGGCCACTCAGAGTCACAAACACATCTCAAGGCGTTAAGTGAGAAACGGCACAACAGTGCCAGCTGGGGTGAATGAAACCAACAGGCTAGTTCCTCTTGCGACCCCTTGCAAGCAAGACAGCAGCTTGGCTTGTGACCTTGGCCGGTGTGATGTACCGCTGTCAGATTTCCAGAGCTGTAGGGAAGAGGAGTGTGATCCTCAGCTGGAACAGGGTTTGAGTAACATGAACACGGACTTCAGGACTCAGGGGTGAAGCAGTCATGACAGAGGGTCTGTTGGACCTTGCCTGATAAAATATTAGAGAAAAATTCTTATCAGATTTCTTTATGTTTTCATTGGCTGTTTAGGTAACACTTTACAATAAAGTCCCATTTGATCGCTAAATGCATGAGCTAACCTGAAATAACAATGAGCAATATTCACCAATCAGACATCACATTATGACCCTCACAGGTGAAGTGAAGCACACTGAATGATCTCTTCATCACGTCACCAGTTAGTGGCTGGGATAAATTAGGCAGCAAGTGAACATTTTGTCCTAAAAGTTGATGTTAGAAGCAGGAAAAAGGGGCAAGCATAAGGGTTTGAGTGCGTTTGCACCAAATTGCAATGGCTAAACGACTGGGTCAGAGCATCTCCAGAACTGCAGCTCTTGTGGGGTGTTCTCGGTCTGCAGTGGTCAATATCTATCAAAAGTGGTCCAATGAAGGAACAGTGGAGAACCGGCGACAGAGTCGCAGGCGGCCGAAGCTTACATTTTACATTTAATCATTTGGCAGACACTTTTATCCAAAGCGACTTGCAAGTGAGGAAAACAAACAAGCGGTTCCTCATGAAGATGCAAATAGACACAGAAAGTGCTCACAATACAAGTTTCAGACATTGCTCAGAGCAAAATAAGCTAGAGTAGGAGGGGAAAAAGAAAGGATAGAATTTTTTTTTTTTTAATGAAGGGATCAAGTGTTCACGGAAGAGGTGAGTTTTCAGCTGTCTCTTGAATATTGCCCGGGATTCTGCGTTCCTGATGAAAGTAGGGAGATCATTCCACCAGCAGGGAGCAGAGAAGGAGAAGGTTCTGGAGAGTGATTTTGTGCCTCTCTGTGACGGTACCACAAGCCTTCGCTCCTTTAGTGATCGCAGGCTTCTGGTGGGGACGTAGAGTTGTAGCAGTGTGTGGAGGTAGGAGGAGCAGAGCCTGTGGTGGATCTGTAAGCATCAGCGCTTTGAACTTGATGCGAGCAGCGAGGGGTAGCCAGTGCAGAGAGATGAAGAGGGGCGTGACGTGGGCTCTCTTAGGCTCGTTGAAGACAAGACGTGCAGCAGCGTTCTGGATCATTTGAAGAGGTTTGATTGCACTTGACGGCAGTCCAGCCAGAAGAGCATTGCAGGAATCAAGCCTTGAAATGACCAGGGCCTGGACAAGAAGTTATGTTGCATGCTCAGTGATCAAGTCTCAGCGCTTCAAAGTCAAGCCCAGCGGTCCCAGAGGTCCTACCACTGTCAACTGTACTGCATGTGCCATCTTGTGTGTGTGGACACACTCCTCGCATTGCTCCACCAGTCATGGCCATGGAGACCACTTCTGATTTATCAGTGCGATACGGAGGCAGTCTCTGAACTCCCTGTTCTCGGTGTCATGGTCACAGAGTCCGTCCACACACTTTCTGTGCTCCATGTCAGAACCCGAAAAGACATGCTTCTGCTCAACCATGGACTCCTGATCTCCAGTGGATTGCTGCTCTGTCACGGTGGTAGTCCACTCTGGTGCGGTGGTCACCTGCTCTGCTGGCTTCGCCCTAGTGATCTCCATCTCCGGTGGCTACACAATGGCCACCTGATCCTCCCTGGAGCTTGACACTGTTCCACGGTCCAGGCCTGCCATTGCTTTACAATCCAAGCCATGGCCCAGGCCCACCTCTGCTCCATAGTCCAAGCCCACTGTCACTCCATAATTCAGGTCACAATCCAGGCCCGTCACTGGTCCACAGTCTAGATCAGGGGTGTCCAAACTCAGTCCTGGAGGGCCACTGTCCTGCAGAGTTTAGCTCCAACTTCTCACGACACACCTGCCGGGAAGTTTCCTGTATGCCTAAAAACCTTGATTAGCTGGTTCAGGTGTGTTTAATTGGGGTTGGAGCTAAACTTTCCAGGATAGTGGCCCTCCAGGAGTGGGATTGGACACCCCTGGTCTAGATCATCCATTGCTCCACTGATCCAGGCCTGGCTCTGCTCCATTGTCCAGGCACGCCATTACTCCATGATCCAGGCCTGCCATTGCTCTATGAATCAGGCCACGGTCCAGACATCCAGGAGGATGTGTTAGCCCAGAAAATCTGACTTGACTGAACAAATTGCCTTTACATTCGGTGGTTCTTTCAGGTTACGCAATGGACCATCTTCACAATTTCAAAATTATTTGTATCTATATTCAGATAAAAGTAGAAGTGGGCTGTGTAATAACACACTCAAGGAATGTAGGCATAAAGCGATCTTAGAAAATAGATACGTCATAGAAATATACAGAGCTCGTGCAAAAACTGAAATTCAAAAACAAAATTCTAAAGATGTTTCTCAGCCACACAAGATCTATTTTGGGGAGTATTCGATTTCGGACGCAGCGTGTGAGTGGGGCAGAGTCCAGAGTTAATTATGTTCCCTTCACAGTTTTCATCAACATTTCTTGTATAACTCTCCGCATTGTTTTGATCATTCTGCTAATTTTATTTATAGCCTTTCACTTCACACATTCATTATTGAGTAGTCATTTTTATACAGCGACACTATTGTGCTATCCCAGCAAACATGAGAAGTGTCTGCCGAATATGTTTCCTATTAACCTGTTCAGTAGAATTTGTTATTCATTTTGAAGCCTTTCTGAATAAGGTATTCAGCTTCAAGCACATCCCTAAAGAAAAGGGTCTACGATTTCATCATATTGTCCTTGATAATTTGGCACGTCATATTGCAGATAGAAGTTCGCAATTCTGGTTTGTCTCTTATTTTAGCGTTATAAAATGGCCTTGTTCAGCTAGTTCGCGTCATGCAAGTACGGCTCAGTCTGCTGTATTAGAAAGAAGATGGACTGAAATCAGTGTGATTTGACCATGGATGTCTGAAAGAGAGTTGCAAATTTACATGACGAATTTTAAAAGCTTTGAATCACAAGGATGTTTCGTGCTCAGATATTGCTTCAATCCATCTGGAATACAGTTGTGTTTACAGGATGGCATACAAAAAGTTTGACAGGATGTTGATATCAAATCTTGAATAGTTTTGTAGAACTGTAAAATAATACTATATTTGGATGGAAAGAAAAAGTGATCTGAACTGAACTGATATTGTATTGAAAAAATGAAAATAATAAAAAAAAAAACCACGCACATTTTACAAAGACGTTTGGCACAGAGTTTGTCAAAAATAAGAGCTGTGTCGCCTTCACAACGGAGAAGTTCTCCTGAGGCTTTCTGCCAGAAATACTTAAGCACTTAATCTATTAGCGTCTTAATACTGCATCCCCACTTAACACTTCCTGTGCAATCAAACATGAACTTAAGTTCTGCAGTGCGTGTTCTACTCCAGTGTATCTCTCAATTAATTCCACTGCAGTCAATTAATTACCCTGCTAGGACAAAAAAAATAATTAAACATACTGAAGACAAACATAGCAGGACTGTTCATGCATAAATGGACAAAAAAGGACAAGATGACAAACATTTAAATACATTTAATTCAAATAAATAGATAAAATAATTGCACAGCAGTGTCAGTGTCACAAACACACCAAACAAACTAGTCAAAAATGTGTAGACTGGTGACAGTTCTGATTATTTCACAGATATAAATCAGAAAACATCATGCAATCAAAACAGAATCGTGCTGAAATAACAGAAGGATCATAAACATTGTCCATTTGACTTACTGCAAGCCTAAAAAGCCTCTTTTTTTCACTTTTGCAACATTTTGCACAGATATTGAGCCATTTCACTTTACAATTTTCCAACGTGCAATATTTATTTTTTGCATTCTATTTTGTACATTTATTTAGTTTTCTGTTTTTATATTAGTGTGTACTTCTTTTTACCATGTACCCCTGCTGTTGCTAAATGCAATTTCCCCACTGCGGGATAAACAAAGGTTTTACTTACTTACTTAGTCCGCCGGCCCAGTCTGTCGTTGATTAAAGCGCATATTGAAAATGAAGCTCCAGCGGGCAGCAGATGTGTGACGTGATGTATTTTTATGTCGGTTTACTTCTGGTTTGCCTGTGTTCCCTAGTTCGTCTCCTTGGTTGTTAATTAGTTCTACGCACCTGTTTCTGTTCAGTTGATTCTCCGTTGTACGTAAGCCCTGAGTTTCCTTTGTCATCGCTGAAGTTAAGACTGGTTATTTCCTGAGTGAATGAGTTTGCAGTGGATTTTACTATTAAAGTTTGTGCCTTTACTCCAGTTTGCATAGCGTCTCACACAATGACGCCCCGGAAATAATGGCAGGAGTGCCAATGAAACGTATCTTAACATAACTTTTCAGATTGTTTATATGCACAAACAGCTATTACACACTAGTAAAGTAAAATAATAACAAAAAGGCATAATATAGGCATCTGCAGCCTGTGTGAAACACTATGGTGTTTGTAGTTTTGAGAAGTTTGCCCCAAAATTGGGAATTTTAATCATCTACAATGAAAAACGGTCAACGGTATCTTACTGGTAAGAGGTGTGCTATTGCTTTAAGCGATTAATTGATTAAAGTGGATAATAAAACCCATAACTCCCAGATGACGGAGATGTGAGCATGGACTCTCACTTTATATACAACTGAGCTAATGACGTACATCTTAAAAACAAGTTTTGTTTAAAAATCTTATGAGGTGGCGAGGGGGGCAAAAGGCACAAAGTACCGATACAAATACTTTAGTTAATATAATATGTTTTAAGTCAATAACCACTTTTGGAAAGTTTGTACTGTTTTCTGTTTATTTTGATATTTATTTTTGTTCAATAAATATGCTTTCATTAAAATAATATTTTTTTTTTAAAAAGTAAAGATTCTGAAAGCAGTGAATGAGATCCCACAATAATTCAATATATATTTACAGTATTTTATTATATGATATTATTATTACATTTTTAAATATGATGGTTACATTTTAAATATGTTGATTATCTCTAAAATGTTCACCCAACTCATAAATCACAACTTCAGAAGTGGGAATGACCAAAGGGCGGGAGAGAGCCGTGAGGGAGCGGCGCGAGGCCGGTGACGCGAGAGATAATGAGCGTCACCTGCACGCTACACCGGTCTCGTGTCTCTCAACGGAGGAGCTCCGGAAGCATAAAAGAGGAGCGACGACAGTGAAGGACGAGAGAGGACCAGGCCTGGATTTTATGTTGTGTTTTTGTAATGTTTGTGTGTCTCGCGTCGATTTTACATTCGTTTTATTGTTTGTTTATTGATTTGATTAAAGTTAGGTTGAGTGTTCGCCGGCAGTTTCATCATGTCATCCGGCAGTTTATTTGAATTATTGTGCCACCTTTTAACCCAAATAGCATACTGTTATTGAAAAACTGCTGCTTTAATTACCTTGACCAAACCTGAAAATGTCTCAAAATATATTAGTTTTCAATTTCCATTTGCTACTTAAATCTACAACATGTTAAAAAACATCAAATATTAGAGCAGAATCAACTTTGCGCTGCCGTCTGCGATTCACGATTTGTATAGTCCTCTGACCGCCACAGATGGGGTTAATCTCACGGTTAACGCCGCCGTTTCCACCCTTTCCCTCTTCACCCAAACCTCCTACCCCTGGCACCCCTCAGCCATCTCACTGTGCCCTCTTTTGGGACTTCTTAGCATCAGTGTGTGTCTGGGTAATTATGCTCAAGCCGGGACAAAAAGCGCATGGCACTACACATTAGCATAATGATTTACGAGGGAGGTCACGCAAGGCAAAGCGGAGCGGAAATTAGCTGCTTCAGGCAACTGACAGCAACATCATTATGTTATGCAAAAGATGCTTGACGCTAATGCCTAAATAAATATGCTGCGTTTAGATTCACACACGCAGTGTTTTCACTGGGATAAATGCAAATATAAAAATGATTTAAAAAGTCCTTCTTCAGAATGGACCGCGTGCGATAGCGTTTCTAAAGAGCGGCAGAGCCTTTCTCTGCATCGATATCACTGAGCCGTTATTTTATCTCCTCATCTAAGATGTTCCTGTCTGGTTGCAGAGAGATAATTCAGCTGGAAACAACAGAATATCTTGCAGGCGCAGACCGTTTCTGCAGCAGACACAAATGCGGAAAAAAGGTCAAAATACTGGAAGTTCTGAAACTCCAGAAATAACATCATCTAAGCTGACATTTAAATTTAAAATGAAGTACCAATTGAGTCTTCGCAAAAGGCTCGTATGAGTTATTTTTGGCCTCCTCATTCAAAATAGCCATGTGATTCTCTCACTGATTGCATTACTATGCAGATTGATGCAATTGCCAACTTTGCCAATTGCTGATTTATTCCCTTGTGTGTTTGTTTCAAATGCGGTGAGATCCCTGGCTCATTGAGATGGCCTGTGTTGTGTCATTTCTTTCTGTTTCTCCATATTTCCAACGATAAAGGGCTGATCGTGATCCAGACCGCTCAGTCACTCCCTTTCTTTTGAAGTCAATGAGATGTTTCAGTGTTTATGTAGTCGAACTCTCCCAGTTGTTTTCAAGAGTGGGTTTAATATACCAATTTTTCTACAGATAGTGTTATATGGGACATATCGTATTTAATTAAAATGGAGCCTAATTTGCAAAAACAGTATGATGAACTCTTTTTCTTTTCATATTACTATGATCTGTGATTGTAACGATAAAAGTTTTTTTTATTCAAGCCAATTTACCCCATTTATATAACGACCTCTACCTATGATGTTATTAATTTTTGTTGATTTTTGATGCGTTTACTGCTCCTGCCACATTTCAAAATGTCAATTCTGACTTTTAAGTCAATGTGAAAGACACCGGATGGAAATGCAAAGATGTGCATAAATTCTAGAAACGTGCATAAAACACGTATATTGTCACGATTATCAGTCAAGGTACCCGAGTCACCACTAGAGGGCACTTCACATTGGACTCTCACTCACATCCAGTCACACGAACTACATTTCCCAGAAGCCCCTCACCCTGCCAGCTGTAGCACATGACCTGAGGTCTGATTACCAGCACACCTGATTCACATCACACCTCTATAAAAGCACCACTCACACTTCAAGTGGGCGCGAAGTATTGTTCTGCTAAACCCAGTCAATTTCCGAGCGTTATATTCCCGTGTTCCCCGGTGTTTGATCCTTGCCTGGCTCGACTACTGCCTGTATATTTGACCACGATCCTGTCTTGTCTCCTCAAATCCTGTTTGCTGATCTGTAACCGTTGCCTGTCTGACCAAGTCTTTTAATGAACTGCATTTGGATCTAAACCCACTGCTGCCGCGTTACATATGTGACCAATTGATGTGGATGATTCTTTTATCCATTAAGACATTACGATTGAAGCATTTACCGAATAAATCCCTGGACGCGCAACAAAAACCTCAGCAGTGGATGTAATCGGATAACTGGACTAACCAGCGGACCAATTGCATCGTAGTATTTCAAATGGTGGTTTCTGAAAAAGTCTGTCATCAGAATGATTTGGTTTGGTCTTCCTAAACACCAGCATCCGAACGCTAGAGAACATGACAGCGTTTATCATGTTTCGTCTGATACTCCGAGATAAACTCATTTATGATGACGGAAAAAAGAGGCCGACTGCAGCAACTTCCGATTTTATTACTGATATTTTGCAGCAGTTTCCCAGGAAGTGACGATGTTGTTCTCTTGAACATATGAGTTAAATTCATAACTCAATGGAAACACAGCTAATGTGGCATTCTGGATGACTACCAACTGTATGTCCGTAAATCATAATAATGAGAAACTTTCTCATTATTGCGAGATGTTAAGTCAATATTATGAGAAAGTTTCTTGCCCTTCCACTAGAGGGCACTTCACCTTGGACTCATACACATACACTTTCACTTTCACTGCAGTCACTCTTCACTACATTTCCCATAAGCCCTTTACCCATTCACTGATCACCGCACCAGCTGCACCTCATTCACCAGCCATTGATTACGACACCAGCTGCACTTCATTATCCACACTATTTAAGCTCCACACACACACAAACACACTTTGCGAAGTCTTGATTTGATCTTGTTTTTCCGGTCATTACCCTGTCCGTCTTGCCATTCGTGATTGTTTCTCTGCCTGCCTTTGGATAGTTGCCTTGTTATACTGGACTGTGATACTTGCTGCCTACCCTGACATCTTTGCCCGTTTATCGACTGACCTCCTCCATACCTGTTTTGACCATTGCCTGTTTGACCACGTTTTTCAATAAAGCTGCATTTGGATCCCATCCTGCTGTTACAATTGCATAATCAGATGCAGCTTTTTTTTTCTTTCGCGACGTCTCGCGAACGAAAAACTATATATTGCACCTTGGATAAATTATTTGTGGATCTTATTTCTTGGTGATCTTTCGGCTGGGGCTGGATTCCCGCTTTACATTCTTTTTGCAATGGGCCACGACAATAACATGCGTCATTTGGCATGTATAGCTACGGTCTCATATTCTATACCGTCACTGCCGTGCCTGTGTTTATATTAACAATCCCTTTGTGAATTCCTGCAGCTCTTGAAGAACCATTAGTATAATTGAAATGCCAACATATCACCTATATTGCCTTAAGCAATGAGAGAACTCAAACATTAGATGAGACTTTTAAAAATCAATAAATGTGTTTCTTGCTGACAAACACTAATGAATAAACAATTACTTATGATAGTGAAAATGGGAAGCGCAAATAGAAAGTCCCACTCGACTAACATCGAGACTGTTTTCTGGTTTGAGGATTTTAATATGTCATACATGGTTAAACTCATGTTCGGGGCAGAAGATCACACAGTAATTGCTTGGTAAATTTCATTGCCATGTGATGGTTCATTAAGACAATAACTTAGCAATTCGTAATGCAAACATTTCTAAAACCTCAAACCGAGCTGATGAGAGAATGAAAGCAAGTTGGTTGAAGGAGAAGTGCTTATGTGGATTTTAGATCGAGAGATGGGGAATTAAAGTCAACACTTTCAGCTACGGTCCTTGGTGAATTACAGTCCTGAGGAATTATTTTTTGTTTGCATGTCCCCTCAAAGTACATCCCCACATTCATAATGCTTTCATAGCCGCAGGATTACTGGGGCGCTTTGATGTTTAATATAAACGGTTTGGTTAAAGTACCACATGCAAAATAGAAGAAATCTAGTTCAAGTCCCATTACTTCTACACCATTTCTTGGTCACGGAGTTGCTGAGTCTACGTTAAGGAATGGATTTACACACATAGATGTCAACATTGATTACACTAGTTTGGATTACAGTCTTAAGGCCGATTCACAACTATAAAGGTAACTATAACAATATTAACGGACGATAATGATCTTTTTATTATAAGCTGTCGTCTGCAGCTTCATGGATGGATTCTGATTGGCTGTCAATGTTTTCATCTCTTCTCCGTCTGAAAGTGGTTCCAGTGACGTTGTTCCTCTGTTTTGTTGTTGTTATAGATTGGTGTAGACTTATACCGGTTCTCATCACTCTTGGGGAAAAATACTTTAAAAAGAACTGCTTTAATTTAAGGTTCTATATAAGAAAATTCTTAAATGGTTGCAAAGTACTTTCATGTTTGAAGGTTATTCATTTTTTTATAGTGATAAACTATGTTTACGAGCCATTTAATTCAAACTAAATCCATAAAACGATATCCCTATGAGAACCCTTTCTATATGAAGCATCTGACGGAACCCTTGAAAGTGTTCGTTCACCCAAAAATCAAAGTTCTGTCATTAGTTCCTCTCCCTCGTGTCGTTCTACACCCATAAGACCTTCGTTCATCTTCAGAACACAAGTGAAGATATTTATTTTTGATGAAATCTGAGAGGTTTTTTTTGTTATCCTCCATTGAACGCACATTCAAGGTCCAGAAAAGTTCATAGTTAAAACAGTCGACATGACCATCTTAAATTTATAAATTCTTTTTGCTCGCCAAAAAACCCTGAAATGACTGATATAAACGAACTTTGAATTGTGTAAAAAATATGTATTATAAATATAATGACCTGCTTCCTGAAAGTGGTTGTTTTTGCGCACAGAAAATGTTCTGGTCTCTTGATCCACTGCATCACGTCGACTGTTTTAACCATGTCTTTACTTCCTTTCTGGACCTTGAAAGTGTGGATTATATTGCTGTGTATGAACGAGTCATAAACCTCATCAAAAATGTGTGTTCTGAAGATGAACGAAGGTCTTACGGGTGAGTAAGTTCATTTTTAGGTGAACTAACCCTTTAAGCTTCTTCTATGAGTGCAAAATTAGAACGATTATTAAAACTTGGTATAGTTATTGCTGTGCAATTTGATTCCAACCTGCTCTGTCTTTTTACATATAATTTCTTTTGTGCTATGATGTTTTGACAGCAGCTCTGTTTATCTTAATGTTGACTGGGTTGTTTTGGTTTGAGATGAACACAGTGTGTTTTGAGTAGTCATCGGCTGGCTGCAGAGATTATGCTATCCATTTAAATATATTACGTTTTTTTATTTTAAATACATATATTTTTTTGCTTATTTCGGTGTTGTGACCAATTGACCTTCTCCGGCAGGCGATCTGACCAATCATAATCCCGAATCGGCCATTCTATCCGTCAAAGCGGTCAGGGGAGTTAGTAGATGAACGTCGGTGAACTTGAATCACGTCTTGAAACAACGTTCCTTCTGATGTTCATTCATGTTTATTTGATGCTATAAATGAACTAGAGATGATCGAGCGACACATTAAACACACACTAGACGCTTATTTATGGATTCAACGGTTTTAAATATGAAACCGTTTCACACGTTGTCAGTGTCCTCTTTGCTCCACGGCGTGAGGACATGATGTGTGGCGTGAGAGCGCATAGCTACAGTAACTAAAGGGGGCGGGGCTTTGCGAAGGGTCAATTGTGGTGCTCTCATTACATATTTCTTATAGGCTTCATGTATTTTTTTTTAAAATTTACTATATTATTTGTGGCATTGTGATAATCGTCCAGTTCCACAGATGGGCTCAATAAAGTGTCTGTCATTCATTCGCTCAGTTCGGATCAGCTCTATTTTTGCCTGAGTTTCCACAGCTTTCAGTTCTTTACAACTTAAACCCATGTAGAGGAATGTTATTTTGTCGAGGAGATCCTCTGCTGTGCTAGTAACATAATGGAGCACAATTATCTGAGGAAGAAAAGCACAGTGGCACTGACAAATGTAGCTTTTCCCATGCATGAAACATTATGCTCCTCCATCAGGGGCTAAATAACCCCTTGTTTATCCGCCTGAGAAAAATAATAGATTTCCAGGAAACTCTCGTGGTATATGGCACATGGTATATGTTCCATGAAATCTGGCCTGAAGAGCTCCTGACATATTTTGTGAATTTCAATTAGTTGTGGTTGTTGTGAAGGCAGGCATTTGTACCTTGGTTGGCACTGCTCAAATAGATGAGAAAGATCTCTGCTTAAAGAGTCCTCAAAGCATTTTAATCACGACGCACAATGAACAAAGGCTTTTTGGTTGTTAATTCAATCTGAACTTGTCCACATATTTTTAAATCATTGTACATAATGAATCATACATGTTGGCATCATAATGCACCTTTGATCAATCTTGCATTTGTTTGCACAGCTTTTTAACTTTGTAATTTTAAAAAATGAGCATGCACAACTTGTACAATTATTTTTTAGGAGTTTATTAGTCTTAGTTTTTAGGCAATATTAGATTTGATATTAATTGCACACCTATTTTTACATGCAGATGACCTTTTCAATGCTCAAATGTATTAACATTGCTATATGCAGTATTTAGTGGATCTAAAAATGAATATCTATCTGTTTTTTTCCACTGTACATTAAAATGTCGTCATGCCTTTATTTACTTTAAAATGTTTTTTTAATTATTTATACAACATGCTTTCCAACGTTATTGAACTGAATTGAATCAACATGTAACTGAAAAATGACACTATTGTCTCTTTAGAGCCGCTTTACATCTTTTTACGACATTAACAGTTAATCTTACTGCTTTAAATCAATCTATAGAAATAAATGTACTGAAAAACCTTTTTTAAACATTGCATTTGTTAATTTTTCAGTTTCATTGAAATAAGGATATTTGAGACCAACTACAGTATATAAAAGATCTCCTACAGAAAAACAGAGAAATAAAGTACCTCATTGCTTTTTGAAGTACAACACCACTAAATATAGTTCTTATTGTTGAATCACAATTTATGTATCTTTTAATATCTAGAGGCAGTGATGTGTTTAGCAGGAGAATTTTATATTGATGCTGGTGGAGAACTTTTGTCTTTTTTTTGCCCCTGTCCATCAATTGTCATGATTTTTAAAGACCATTTGGATGTGTATAATGCAACCAGACTGGGTAGCAATTTATTTCCTTGTTAGGGTGTGCAGATTGACCTGTCAGTTCTGATGTGCAGCCACATACATATCCCCTAAAAAACAGTAACACTTCAAAATATTCTAAACCATCATTAAAAGCACACAAAATACCTCCTTTTATTGTATCATTGACAGCAGGAAATGTTACAACCTTTTGAGTCTGACTGAGCAAGACTACATTGTAACAAACTAACCGACTATTAATTGACTGTGACTCATTTATAATTTCAGTACAGTGAATAATGACTATTGAATAAGCAGTGGTAGAGAGTAACAAAGCATTTTTACTCCGTTTTTGTACATTTTTCAAGCGTCTGTACTGTATTATTACTTTATTTCACTATATTCCAAAGCATAATAGTGTACTTCTTGGCGGCTATGGCTCATCTGTAGGGTAAATGTATCTAGCACTTAACGTTTCTGGACTGTTTTAAGTCTTTAAGTTATATTAAAAAGTTATATATGGCGTGGGCAGGACTGTAATGATGGCACAAAGAGGAGTAGAGGGTGCCACTGCCCTCTTGAGCTCAACAGTGCCCAACGTTTTTCTGATGTCGATCTGTGGTGAAATATGGAAATGCAACACGCTAATTGAGAGCCGTAGGGGAAGAAATCGTTGTTTTTTACGTTACCTTGCATGAACCCTGTTCTAGACAAGTCAATCCGCTTCAGCAATCTGTATGTCAGTCTGCGTCAGTTCAGCTGCTCTTCTTTAACAGCGGAAGGGGAAGTGTGTGTGGAGTCACATTTTCCTCTCCCAAATTCCTCAACATTCTAAATCAGTCTTCAAACAACACAAATACTACAATACGGTAGTTTTAACATGGAAAACAACGATAGACGGACCTCTCGAGTTAAATCCAACGAACCAGGCGAAACATGATTATGTGTTTCCGCTCATCTAGGGACATCAGCCACAAAGCAAACGCTAACACGTTCCCATATACTCTCTTCTTTCATTGTATAACATTTCTCGGAGATCCACCCTGGCAGATAGCTCAAAGAACCACGTTTCTGAAATCTACCTGGCGTGAAAGCTCCTCAAGAAGCAATAGTGAGGTCTGATTCATGAACAGGCTGATTCTTTTCAAGGAACCTGTTGAAATGGATTGCAGAATGTATCGAATGATTCATTTTTGAAGTGGACAGATCCGATTGCAGCTGTTCTGGAGTCAACAACTCACTCATTAAATGTTTTTTTTTTTTTGTTTGTTTTTTTGAAAGTTGTGACATTTTTGCAGATTTGGTGGAAATTGGCTGCCTAAACCACCAGGAACAGAGAGAGTGAAGGTTTTGGAATAGGAGTAAGTTCAACCAACCCAGAGCATGTTCCCGGTTCGAGTGACGAATCAATGATTGATGCTGAAAAAAAGCTCGCCAATTCCTTCTTATTTTGTTTAATGCTGAATTACATAACCTACTCAGTGCACATTGCCTCCATTTGGTGGTTGTGTGATCGTTTTTTCCATCTTTAATTGAATGAGTAATCTTTATTCACTGAGAATAAGAATTATATTGTTTGTTTGATGCCATTTTTTTTTTTTTAAATAAGATAACACGTTTGTATTTGATTATAGAAATTATAGCATAGAAAACGTCCGGTTTAAAAAATATATACAGTATAATATAATATTGTATATATAACTAACTATATAACAAATTTAGTTACATTGATATAATTATTATAGCTATATTAATGTAAAACGCATCTAAATACCTCAAGCAAACTAACCCTGGATCATGAGAGTAAGTTGTTATGACTACTTACATATCCTGAAAGTTACCTCTGTTTTTGGAACCGAACGTTGAGGTTATCTTAAACCTACCCTGGATATGTTACATAACCTGGAATACTGTTCACTCCGACTTTGTCCGATTACTGTTACGTTGAGCTGTGTTTACCTTGCCTGCTTGGAAAATCGTTATTAAACTTGGAGTATTTTGATCTTTATCCAGCCGTCTTTGCCTTCCCGTCTAAATAGAGTGTGACAATAAAAAGATAACGCTATACTTTTGTCGTCTCTTAGGCCTATATATCTCAGCAGAACAAAACTACTTGTCTTTGGTTCAAGTGATACTGTTGAAATTCCATTTTTCCGTCAGCCTCAAGACTTGTTGTTCAGAGAAAAAGAGCTATTTTTGGCTACTATATCGATTAAGGGTTAAATGCATTTTATCCTTCACAGAAATAAGCTATGAAGGGTCTAACTGTGATGAAGGGTCAACAGAGTGGGATCCAAATGCAGGCTTTATTTTAACAAGAGTAGTCACACAGGCAATGGTCAAACAACAGCAAACAGGTATGCCAGAGGAATGGCTGAATCGTGGTCAGTGAACAGGCAGACAGTTAACAGTCACAGTAACACAATGCAGTAAATCCGATCAGGAAACGATAAACAAACAGGGTCAATAACAGGCAGGCAAAACAGAAACAAACGCTCAGAAATGACAGCACTAGGAATATCAAGACTTCGCAAAGGTGTGTAAGTGTAGTCCTGATAATGAGCTGCAGCTGGTGAGGTGATCAGTGATAGGTACGGGGCTTCTGGGAAATGTAGTTTGCATGAATGGAGTGAGTGTGAAGTGCCCTCTAATGGCTATAGCGGGCACTTCAGCTGACGGTCGTTACACTAACGATGCTTGTAGGTTACTTACAACTGTTGCTACAGCTTTTTCATTTTCGAAAAAGAATATGTTTGCTATAAATAAAAGTGAGTGGTTAGGGTCAAATGGTTAAAGAATGGAATGTTCATTTGATGCATAGAAACATTCTGTCGTCATTCTACGTCAGTGAGCAGATCTTCTAGTGGAAGGATGGCACTCAATGAATTTAACGAAACTTTGTATCCTTAATATTTTAGTGTGTAGCAACTGTTTTATAAAACAAAATAATACACAAAAATGGCATTGCAATCTCTGACGGTATCGATTCAGAAGGAGTTTGAGAAGCAGGTGCGAACAGGCATTTTCTAAAACAGGTACTTGATGCTGATTGGTCAGTAGTTGCTTGTCGTTTTTCTTTCCCACATAAAGTAATGCTACAACCACTTCATCAAACAGCGCTGCGTATGACAGCGTCACGCCTCAGAACACTAACAGTTTCTATGGTAACAGGAGCTTCTAACGGCTGCTACAGTGATGCGATGACTTAACCAATCAGAGATTGATTTTTTTATTTTTTTTAAGAATGTGGGAGCCATTCCACCCTATTGTGCACGCTTAAACCATTCCATGTGTTTTTTTGACACCCTTCCCCATGTCAAAGGTGGTCTAATACAGGAAGCCTGCAGTGCAGAGGAAATGTAGTTTAAATGATTTTCGTTTCTGGTATGGTACTGTATGTTCATCAAGTTATAATGATGCTTCTTAGGAAAAACTCGAGCTGTGCGTGAATAGGTCTGGTTTAATCAAAAGGAATTTTTCTCATGTCGCGAGATAAGTTTGTGTGAGAAAAATGTCACATTGTGTTAAAATACATGACAGCATCTGACAACAATTTCTAGTCTCTGATTTTATTTGAGCTGCATTACATCTAGGAACATTCACTTGTCATTCTCATGTCTATTTTTTTCATGGCTGAAGGATGGAAAATGATTTTTGGTAAAAAATAAATAAATAAGTGTTAACATTGTATTGTGTGGTAACGGTTTTATAAAAGCCGTAATGTACTTGAGATTGTGAATATAGTCACGGCTGAAGGAGTTGCGCGCACGGCCTCTCGGAACTTATTCATTTTTTTATGCACACGATAGAACAACTTTCAAACTTGTTGCATTTGTAATATAAAAACCATCTAGAAAACATGACAAACAAAGTACAGACGGAGAGCAGGGAGCATGGTCGTGGAGGCCGAGGTGCAGCCATAGCAATGAATCAGCAAGGTGAAGCTGAGGAAAGAGGTGGAGCCGGTGGCACAAAGGGGCAAGGTGAAGCCAGAGAGAGCAGAAACGGGTGGAGAGGTGGAGCTCAGTGCAACGCTTGCAAGCGATGTCTGACCAAGGCAGAGCTGCAAGGACAAGGGTCTCTGGTGGAGCCGAGGTTGGTCCAGCCAACAGGTCGATGGACTGAGGTGGAGTGACTGGAGCAGTGGCTGGAGGCGGAAAAAGTTCCGGAAAGGTCTGGAAAGTTGATGCCAGATTTCAAAATTACCAGAGATTGCTGCCCCTGCTCCAGGCAGTGGAGTTGGACTGACGTTAAGTCCATACTATTTATTTCGAGGGTCCATTATTCTGTTAAGTTTGGGTGTTGAGTGAAGCGCACAATGAAAGAGAAAGCGGAAAAAACACTTTAATATAGTCCACAATGATTCTAGGGAAACTCAGGGCTTATTTAAACAGAGAGCTTAATCAGGACAAACAGAACAGGTGTTAATTAATTAGGAACCATGGAAACTAACTCGCAAGTCAGGCAAGAAAAACAGGAACAGAACACAGAGAAATGGATACCAAAACAGGTTCCTCGTGACCAGGGACGGGTACTGAAAGGTGGCACCGAATGGGCTAAATTATGAAAGACCCGTGTATCGATAAGCTCTGACATTAACGGTTCTGCTGTCAGTACCGGAGAAGTTGTGAAGAAAATGCATATACATTTATTATTGCTATATAGACATTATCTTGCAAATTCTATTCTATCGAGTCGCCAGCTGAGAATATTTGAGGTAAAACAATTAAAAACTAGTTGTTTTCGTTCAACACAAACTTCACGTCGGAATCAGCACAATCGTTGATTGTTGTAAAATGCAGTCTTTACTGTTGATAAATTGTGGGACATGTTTGATCATAATTATCATCAACAGTTTAAAACGATGAAAGCACAATAACACGCCCAAGAGACACTGTGTCCCAGGCTAATCTGTGCAGACAAACTATTTTGGCTTCGGGTGCACGTCCAAACGATCCTACACACAAACGAAATCAAAATGACCTCTTGGAGGGTGTTTACTTAAAAACAGAAATTGAGATGTGTGATCATATCTATTGTCTTAAAGTTCTGACGAGAGTGCCATCATTGTTAATCAAAATTCACTCACCGGTCTTAATCTGAATATCACTGGTTTTAATAAGCATTAATCTTTTTTAATTTATACAGCGAAAACCATGCAGTGTTATTTTGCATTTGGTTACATAGATTTTTTTTTTTTTTTTTGTAGGCTATAATATCTGAACAGTAATATTAGACCTTCTTGAACAGATGAAAGCACTATTTATGTCATTTGTTTCTTTATTTTATTGTATTTGTCAGTTACTTTGTTTCTTTGTTCTTACTGTATCGTATGTATATAAAAAACTAAAAATGCCTGAATACCTGATGCATTTACAAATTGAGGTTTCATATTCATTTCATTGATATGATATTTATTTTACATTTCAAAATATAAAGCAATATTAATTCAACTCTTAATTTGTTTGTTATATACATACATATACATGCAAAACAAAAAGTAATGATAAGAAGACCATTAAAGAACCGGATCCATAAGCAGTATCAATAAGAGGAATAATACCTCAACGATACCCATCCCTACATGTGACACTATTATTTATTATTATTACTAATTTATCTCTTTAAAATCCCTTCCCTCATGTTATACTTCACTATTTCAGTATCTTCCGTATCTAATGCCAGTGTGATGCTTATTATCTCCAAATTGAGGCATTAGCATTGTCTGAACCACCAATGATTGAGTCAAAGTCAAGGAGAAAAAGCCCAGTCACGGAACCCGACTGAAAGGAAGTGAAATCTCCCACTGTACAAAGCACTGAAGTGTCAATAGATTTTTTTTTTGGGGTCCCTTTGATTGTAGATAATTACCTCAGTGATTTGAGTGTGGGCAGCAGGGGCCGTCTGAAGGACCATTACCGCCCGCTGCCTTTCAACGTTTCCTGGGAGAGAACAAAGAAACCATGACCACAGACCACAGTCAACCCAACCTCAGTGTAAGGATGAGTGATGTGAAATCATTTTCCCTCATCACATGCCAGGAGGTCCAATCACACTAGGTCTAAGATGATGGGCAATGGCCCAGGAAGCCTGATTGGTCCTTCAATAACTTTATGCTGGTCAAGACCATTGTGTCTGTGTTTAGTCTCAGACTCGGCTCATAAATAACGAGATGCACCTGTCAAAGATTTTACGTCTCAGGCTGGTATGAGTCATTAAAGCAGTGGTTCTCAATCCAGTTCCTCCACTCTGGACATTTTGTATGCATCTCTTATCAGTTCAAAGGTTTGTTCGAATTGACTGAAAGTGCACCTGCGAGACTTCAATCCGAAAGGAGCTTACATGCTCAGTTAACGACATAGGGAACATCGATAAATGGAGTGGGAAATTTACACATCATTGCATATCACAAGAAGTTAGAATAAAACAAAGGCAGTAAAAAAAAGTTTTTATTGAGTTTAATTAGCCCCATGTGGGTTTTGTGTGTGGTTGTTTGCGGATGTAAAGTATGTGAGACGTGACAGTTACTAGTGCAGATTTCATGATAAAGGTTTAATAAAATTAAAAAATTACATTTACGTTCACAATAAACATCACAACAGATATTTATCACACAGTTTAGCACTTTTAAATATGGCAATTTGTAATACTTTTATAACAGCAACTTAATATTTATATAAATGTACTGTGATTTATTATAGGCTACACATGCGTACTAAATGAAAGTATGGTAATATTTACTGTATTTATGTACTGAAGTATATTACATCACACCTCAAACTTCTCGAATAAGTACTATGCTGGAGTGTGTGTGTGTGTGGTGAAAAAGTGAACTTCAAGTAGTAGGGAACATTGCATAGGGATCCTGTCAATCAGAACACAATTCATGGATCTCTCTCCTGAAGAGCTGATGATGTGAATCACTGGAACTGAGAATCACTGCTTTAAAATAAAATCACCCAAAAAATGAAAATTCTGTCAATTTTCTGACCCCGATGTTGTTCTAATGTACTAAACCAGGAGTGTCCGATGGTAGACTGGGACCAGAGGCTGTCAAGTCCCAAAAAAAACCAAACACAAAGTCTCTATGACTCATGCATCCTAAACTTTTGAAGCAGAGTCATGCAAAAGCCAATGATATGTGCCGTCAACACTGACGCAGTGCGTCTTGAGGGTTTGGAAGTGCAAATGACTGGTGGAATTAAAACCAAAATTTAGATTCAGGTGTGACAGTAAGGGAATAATGATAAAATTTCCACGCAATTTCTATTTTAATTACACCTTTCATAATATCAGGTGTGTAGGTAGAGTTCCTAACATGTTCTCAGAGTTCTTCTTTCCTTCCCTAACAGGTTTTCTCTTACATCATAATTCCATTCAGACGGTCTATAAATCACCAGTCTGAAACATGCAAGACATGCTAGGGGCACAGATCTTTTAAAATACCATTCAAGTAGCATTGATTTTTTAGCATTTATGGTATACAAAGTCCAAAGCCTTAAGAATTCAGTCACAATACCTCCCGAAATCAAGGAATGCCAGTGGTGAGACTGGAAGATGATTGACTCTTTGGAAATAATACCATTGTGTGGATGATCAATTATGTTATTATCTGTAAAAATAAGGGATGTCAATGACAAAGATGTTTCACAAAACACATTTTAATTATTTTAAACTTCAGCTCATCTAACTTTAATTTTTTTACTTATATTAATTCTCAAACTTTGTTCAAATGATACAACTATAATCATGCTCCAGATCGTTTAGGCAAGAGAACCATTTGAGTTCAAGTATTTATCATCACCATTTTCCTGTTTGGGGCTCAAAAATATCCTTGTCGTGGCTCATTTCACCCGTGTTTCCACTGCATCAACTCAAATCATTAGCACGACAACTGGTGACAGAAGTGGGATTTATCTGGAATTAATCCAGATATTGTGGATGTTGCAGTCGCAAGCTAATTTGTTGGCGCTTCAAGGAAGGGCTGACGTCGTCGCACCCGATGAGAACCATGTTGACTCAACTACTCTGTGAACTGTCAGAGATGTCAAATGCTCCTGGAGGATGTCTGTGAGAATAACGGACTGAATAAATAAATAAAGGAAAAATCCTGATCCCAACCGACCTCCAGACTGGTTGAAGGCTATGCTCAAATGATCACAACAGCTGTACCTGGTTGACCTGTTTCAAACACGCTGAGGCACGGCTTTCCTGAGGGCTGGAAGAGCTGACCCAGTTTGATTTCGACAAGGCTGGAAAACAATTCAAATGCTGATGCAATGTCCAGACGTGATGGTGAGATCCCCAATGTGCGTAACGGTTATCAGGCAGGGAGGAATGCTGCGGATTTGTCACGTGGAGGTTGTCAACGGTACCAAAGACTTTTCATCATTTAGCAGACGCTTTTATCTAAAGCGACTTACAAGGGGAGCAATTAGGTGTCAGGTGTCTTGCTCAAGGGCACTTTAGTCATAGTATCGAAGGTGGAGAGAGTGCTGTTCATTCACAATCCCCACTTTCAATTCCTTCCGGCGTGGGAATCGAACCAGCAACCTTCAGATTACAAGCCCGACTCCCTCACCATTAGGCCACGACTAGGGTAGACTCCATGAGTCCATGAGATATTGACGACGTTGTACCACTCGCAGTGAGGTGCAACGAGTGTGAAACAGATAAACACATTGACATTAACGACAAACAATGTCATTTGCACAGGCGAAGACAACAGGCCAGCTTCAGAGTTGCTTGGAGCCTCATGTGTTAACTGGTTAGATTTGCACTTCGCAACATCAGGAAAATCCGTCCCTTCCTGACTGAGCACGCAACACAACTGCTTGTCCAGGCCCTGGTCATTTCAAGGCTTGATTACTGCAATGCTCTTCTGGCTGGTCTGCCGTCAAGTGCAATCAAACCTCTTCAAATGATCCAGAACGCTGCTGCTCGTCTTGTCTTCAACGAGCCTAAGAGAGCCCACGTCACGCCCCTCTTCACCTCTCTGCACTGGCTAACCCTCGCTGCTCGCATCAAGTTCAAAGCGCTGATGCTTGCTTACAGATCCACCACAGGCTCTGCACCTTCCTACCTCCACACACTGCTACAACGCTATGTCCCCACCAGAAGCCTGCGATCACTAAAGGAGCGTAGGCTTGTGGTACCGTCACAGAGAGGCACAAAATCACTCTCCAGAACATTCTCCTTCACTGCTTCCTGCTGGTGGAATGATCTCCCTACTTTCATCAGGAGCGCAGAATCCCTGGCAATATTCAAGAGACAGCTGAAAACTCACCTCTTCCGTGAACACTTGATCCCCTCATAAAAAAAAAAAAAAAAAAAAAAAAAAACCCTTTCCTTCCCTTTTCCCTTCCTACTCTAGCTTATGGTACTGAGCAATGTATGAAACTTGTATTGTGAGCACTTCCTGTGTTATTTGCCAATTCATGAAGAATCGCTTGTTTGTTTTCCTCACTTGTAAGTCGCTTTGGATAAAAGCGTCTGCTAAATGACTAAATGTAATGTAAATGTAGAGAGCATTACTCAATCTTGCATGAGTGGAAAGGGAGTGGAACCCTTCCTATAAAGGAGCGGGCAGCATTGAAAAGTCCAGCAGTAAGGAAACATTGGCTGTGTTGGCCGCAAGTCGAATCACATCAAGGTGTTCTCTTCCATCGCTGGATTCAGTCCTTCCCTGCTGCTACTGGTACCAGGTTTAATGCAAACAGAAGTGTTGCAAGCCTGCCATGACCCACCCCAGTCTGGCCATTTGGGGGAAGGCAAGACATCAGAGTTTTCACTGGTATGGTATGGGAGGAGATATTTTACGTACAGCAATGTCAACACTGCAATGCTTGCAAAGTTGCAGGACCTACTAAGAGAACCAAGCTTTAAAATGGCCAAGCAGGGGCCCCAATGGATCAGATCCACATCGATAGACTGGGTCAATTTCCTGTGTCCAGCTCTGAAAATGTCCTCATCATCATTGACCAATTCATTCGATGGATGGAGGCATTTCCAATTCCAGACTAAGGAGCAGAAACTTCCGCTAGGACTCTAGTTTAGGAGTTAATTTAGAATTTTGGTGCACCACTTGAACTGCACACAGACTAGGGTCGCAAATGTGAAAGTTCACTATTCAGGAATGTTTGCCGATCATAGAAACAAGGATGCCTGATTACCACTCTGCCTCAAATGGGAAAGTTGAGCGTTTCAACCGTACGCACCGTCAAATGATCCAATGAATCAAATCAAACTGGGATGAGCATCTTCCTCTCCTTACATCAACGTATCATATCTCCCAGCGTGCAGTGCCCGGATTCACACCAAATAGGCCAATGCTAGGAAGGGAAGTCTACCAACTCTAAGATCTGTGGTTTGGCATAGCAGAGCAGAGTTTGGGAGCTCTAGACTTCCTGTACAACTTGGCTTAAAAGAAGCACATGGCACTGCCAGATCAGCTCAATGACGTCAAAAGAAGATGATCTCAGGGCTCAAGAAAGGATGTATGGTGTGGGAGATGTTGCACCAAAAAGACGAGACAAAACTCCAAGAACCTTGGAAATGGCCTTTTGTGATATCTGCCTGCTACCGCCCAGTACTTAATGAGCTCCAGGGGTTACGACACAAGAGAATCATGCATGACGATCGTCTTGAGCCTCGTGACTGATTCCAGCATGGGTTAAGAGTCGAAAGGAGTCAGATCTGCCAAAGCAACCACTAATAATCATATAATTCAAGAAACTCTGCTTGAACCTGAACAGCTCACAACCCAGTACAGCAGTGAAACAGATTCAGTTCCCTGAGCCCAAGGACAAAGGAAGAAAACATCAGCCAGCAGAAGCAAAAAGAAAGAGAACTTGGGCTGATGTCAGACCGAGGACAAGAGACAATCAAGAGGACAAACAATTAGCAAGATTCAACAATTAGGAGAAAAGAAAATGTCTGTGTTGTCCAGGCTTCAGGCTACGTATGGACTGCTGTTACAGAGTAAACGCCTTTGTGGACTTTTCCAGACTGAAGGTACTGGTCATCATTACATGTACTATTTCTTGGTTTCTGTTTCGGTTTCTGTCATTAGGTTATTTTAGTGTAGAAAAAAACATGACCCCTTTAAATATTGCAAGTACCCTTTCTGTGATCTAGTCTCTTATTGTTTGTTTACTTGACTAAACCTTGTTTTCTGAAAAAGCGGGTACGAGATGCTGCGCTACATTGCCACACAGTGGGCATGTCTGGATGTCTCTTCAGAAAAGGTGTAACCGGAGGGGAATCCATTTCACCTTTATTTCTAGCCTCTCACGAGAGTGCGTTCCAATTACATCACTCTCAGAGGTTATTTAAGCCCCATTCTTGGCGTGTTTTACACACATGCTTCACAACCGGTCAAACAAAGAATATTCTCATTAGCGTTATGAAACACAACATCTCGCTCCCACTTTTTTTAGAGAACAGGGATACCTACAGTCAAGTAACTCGAGAGACATAAAAATGCAACCCCTGGGCAAACACCCATTATAAAAATACTGAAGCCCAGAACCGAGCAAAAGTTTACAAGCTAAGCGACTGTGGCCGTAATAATAATGCATTGGTTGATCAAAATTAATGCTAGAGATTTCTTTGTTAGCCACCCTTTCAGTCCCGCGTGTAATGCAGCTCACAGTCAGCGAACTTGAATGGGTTGATGATGAAAAACTCTAGACAAGCTTTCATGCTCGTGTCCATTTTTAATGCGTTTTGACTGTCGTACAATCGAACATAAATGACAGCTGAGATCGTACAGTCTGAAAAGCAACAATCATAAAGGACTATTATAAATCACAAAGTGGGTTTACTCGCACTTTTATGCGTCAACCACTAGAGGTGTAGCTTTAAATTAGAAATAACAAAGTAAACCACAAACTAAGGCTGCGTTCACACTTGTAGTTCGGTTGGTTTGGTTCGTTTGATCCGGACCAAAAGACAAAACAGAACATATAGTCCTGGTCCTCTCAGCGTTCACACTGGCATTTTTAACAGCGAACCTGAAGTGACCGAACCGAAGGCGTAGGGATACGGTCACGACCCGATCGGTCGCTTTTATGACGTATATTTGGCGACGGACTCGCTTACCGAACATTCAAAACAACGCTGTGTTCTGGATTAAACGCCATCATTTCATGCTTTATTTTACCAGCTGAGAATCACGAAGAGCTCATCAAATGTTCAAAACAGCAGGAGGATTTCCTCCGTTGTTCACAGAAACAGAAACTTCACCTCCTCGTTGCTCCACGTTTGCCCTCGACTCATTTTGGAGACGGCGATCTTCAAATCAGTGACTCGTAGCGTCGCGTCTTGTGACAAGACGTTCGTTTAGGTCCGTGTTGCGTTCATATATCCATCGAACCGCACCAGAGTTCGTTTGGAAGCGGATTGAGACCCGTCTTTTTAGCGCACCAGGGTTGCAGCGTTCACACATAAACCGCACTCACGGAGCGATCGCACCAGGGTTCGTTTTAATCCAACCAAACATGACGAGTGTTAGCTTTGCAAATTTTTTCAAATGCATTTAATTTTTTTTCCACAGACGGAAGTTCTACATGAACAGCGTGAAGTCTTAAATAAATTGATAGAGATCAACAATTTGATTCATTTATTACTTTAGTGGAGCATATTTTATCCGTTAGATGTTGCGATCGAATGGAAACGAGTGACCGGGACATTACTCCAGAGAAGAAAGAAAGTTGTGTGCATAATTACAGATTTATTTATTTTTACATTTTGAGGTGAACGAATCCTTTCATAATTACCAGTCCTCATTCAGCTGCAATGGTTATATGAGAAGCATAACAGTTCTGGTAAACTAGCTTCTTGTGCAAAATTAAATGGCGTTTGTTTTCTTTAGCCTCATGTGGCATCACCCTGTGTGTGCATTGGATAGATGATGTAAGATCTAAAGAGCCATTTGTACCGCACACAGTCTTTGGCTTCCTCCCCCACTCTTTTAGACATGCTAAGTTGCTCTGCCTCCAGGCAGCCTGTGTCTGGTAGCACTTAATATCCTCTCAGCAAAGAGCCCGATCTCGGCCCATTTTCACTAGGGTTGACACAAGTTCTTGAATGCCGCTGATGCCGCACACTGGCTCTTGTAGCACGCGGAATTTGAAAATTCATTGGAAGATTATTGGGGAAAACAAAAAAGGCAGCTGCTTTTGGCAGGCATGAATTCAGTGTCATCCACAGCTCAGTCTCGCGGCCACAGCAGACCAATGAGAGAAGAGCTTTCTCAAGCTGAAAATACAACAATGAGAGGCTTTAGATTGACAGGCCTGATTTCAATCAGAGGGTGGGGGAAAGGCCCCATCTTTGTTTGTGGTCTACATCTGCAGAGCCCAGATAATTTGCAACCAGTACGGAGTACAATTATGCCGCATTCACTAGGTCTGGATTGTACACACTGAAAAGCATCTTTACCAGAAAAAGGCAAATTGTCTTTGTCTTCACACTTATATATCAAAGCTATATTTCCATCCAAAGTTGCAAATTTCACTTATGCACAAAATTGGAGTATTAATATTCCATCGCATGTGTCCAAGAGAACAAAATCGTCACATTCTGGGAAATTGGTGCAAACTATCTGTAAATATAAATGGAAGTTGCTGCAATGTGGAAAGTGAAAAACCTGGGCTCTTTTTTTCCCTCCATCATAACGAAAGACGATGTTCTCTTGCGCTCGGATTAGGGCTTTTTTTTTTTTTTTACAATATCAGATTATCGGTTCAGATTTTTTCCACCACATGATTATCATTGCCAGAAGAATTCATAATAATCATACATTGCGCTATCAAGAAAAAATAGTTATACTTAAAGGCAAACAGTTTGAAATAACTTCGTTTTTTCACCTTAACTGATGTGGAGAAAAATTATATATTATTTGATAGTATTCTATACAATGATAAAGATATGTTGATTGGCATTACATTACAAATAAACATGATCCTTATGAAAATACCTCGGATAGTTTTGAAGAACACAGATAAACCATATAAATGATGCAATGGTGAGGTAATCAGTCAAAATGTCTATCTAATCTATATTTTAATATGTCCATATTAGGGATTTCCTGGGAAGTTATAAGTTGTATTTCTCCTATAAGTCTCTGCGTGAAGGTGCTCTCTGGTGTAAATGAAATATAAATTACATGTGAGACTTTGGAATTCTATAACACTCACATCGGAGGAACAGTCGCTCAGTAAAACTGTTGCAAAAAGGTTTGAGTCCCGGACAAGCCGTGTAGGAGAACTTAATTTGAGGAGTTTCATGTTCTCCCTGTGTGGGTTTCCTCTGGGTGCTTCAATTTCCCCCAAAACATGCAGTATAGGTGATTTGGAGATGCTAAGTTTTCTGTGTGTGTGAGTCCCAAGCCATGTAATTAGGGCAGTTGCGGCCTAGACTGGAAACCCAAAGTTGGGGGGTTCGAGTCTCAGTACCGGTGGGAAATGTAGGTGGGTGGGGTGAATGAACAGCGTTCTCTCTTTCACTCTCATTACCCACAAATGAGGCGCCCCAATTGCTCCCCGGGCACCACAGTGATAATGCCTGCCCACTGCGACGGGTGTGTGTTCAACACTCACTGCTGTGTGTGTGTGCACAAATTCTGAGTATGGGGTACCATACGCAGGACTGGGTGTGTTACTTTTAAAACGTATTTCACTACAGATTACAAAATACATGCTTTGAAAAGTCATTTGTAACGTATTTCGTTACATTACTCAAGTTTAGTCACTTCATCTAAATACTTTAGAATACTTTGGAATACTAATAAGTGTGAAAAACACAAAAAAGATCATTGTGAGTTTTTCCCTCAGAATTGCATGATATAAAGTTGCAATTGTGAGTTTAAAAGTCAAAATTATGATATAAACTCGCAATTTTGAGAAAAGTCAGAATTATGAGATATAAACTCACATACTAAATTCACAATTGCAAGAAAAAAAGTCAGTATTGCAAGTTTATATCTCCCAATTCTGACTTTATAACTTGCAATTGTGAGAAAAAGAAGTCAGAATTGAGAAATGCAAACTCACAATTCGTTTTTCCCCACATAATTGTGAGAAAAAGTCGCAGTGACGAGTGAATTATAAAATGACTCCCAAAACATGAAAACAGTGGAAAACATGAAACTGAACTGGTCTTTTTCAGACGGTCAGAGTCAGAGAATCACCAATCGCTGTTTAAATGACATTAAAACTCAAAGTAATCACTTTGGTAATCTAAAACACACTGTAATCTGATTACCACACATTTATAATGAAACACAGTCACTCAAATTGGGTATTTTAAATACGTAACCCTAACTTTTCTTGGCATGTCTTGTCCGTCACATCCGACGACATGCTTTATGCGGCAGTACCAGCAGCGCTAAATATCACATGATTATCGGCAATACCGTTATATCATGACACCCCTCGTTTGGATGTTTGGGAACGCAACAAAATGGCGGATTAGGGGTTATGATTGGTTAGATCACCTGTCAATCAAACTGCTGGTGAAGGGTCATGTGTAAATGCCAAAAAAAAGTGTCAAAAACGATTTGCTAATATTAGGTGTACAGATTTACTTTTCTTTTGCCCCATGTTTTTACGTAACCTTCACAAGACATTGAAAGACACCAAAAAGCCTGAGTAAAGCCCACGTGTCTAAAGAGTAAAATATGACCTCACATTGCTTTATTCACAAGAGCAGTCTGTCATCTCTGCCGCTTTCACAAAATGTGCTGGGACGTGACATTTGACTTTAAGTCCCAAACAAAAATAGCATTCCGTGATTAACCTGGCAGCTCCAAACAGCTTGTTCACTTGAATCATCGCAGAGCTCAGTCTAAACTACATGATTATGAACGTGATTATGTCATATCTAAAATAAAGTTTTTGCGTTTGAATGGATTGTTGACAGTTGTGAAGTAGTTGAGCTCTAAACACTTGAAACGAGAGATGAGGTCTTGCGAAGCACACTCACTTTAGCGCATTTCTTCACCAATCACCCACAATACAGCTTAACCAGGAGCTATTATCAGGTTGTGCCATGCCATCAAGAACACAGTGTCCTACACAGACTCGATACAGAAAGATTCCAGGGACCATCAACAATCAAACGACTAAAAATGTGACAACATCAATCAAAAAAAAAAAACCCAGCCAATCAGAAGAGAGAGTGGGCGGAGTCTCTCTGCACTCGCAACGGATTGGAACATAATCAAATTTTAACATACACTTGTTAGTTCACAGTATAAATATTATTTTCTTTTCATTTATTCTCCACATCTGAGGTGAATTATCCATTTTTCTTTGCATACGGCTGTAAAGATCACACAAAATGATATTTAAACTCAATAAAGCACATAACAAAAGTATCAATATCGATATTTATCAATTTGAAAATGCTGCCAGCTTGAATTTGCAGTACAATTAACTTGTATTTAATTAACTGAAATAGCATAAATATACAAAATGACTAAAATCTGTTTTTTATTGTTGTGATATACTGAGAAGTTCATGACACCTAGTGTCACGTTCGTATAACAGATGATCCACAGTTCCTGTGCTTTCCTTACATCACCAGTTTAACTTCTTGGTTTAAATCCAGTCCATTTGCTTGGAGTTCAGTTTCGCATCTGTTAAAGATTTTAGAGTTGGATTTCACAAACAGTAGCATCCCATTTTATGACCGGCTTCCACATTTCTTCTTTGATCATCTCTTTCCCATGCCACTTTAAATAGCGTGCATCGGTGTCTCTAATATAGGCAAAAGTCAGCGTTTGACAAGTTGTACGCTTGTACTGACTAAATGAGAGCACATGTGCTCTCTCATAAAAGTCATCTAAATAACAGTGTTTCTTAAGACAAAAAACGACTTATTCAAACAAGCAGTTCTTTATTGATCCTTCCATTGCAAACAAGCAGAGACGGTGCAAACTGTGTGACACTTGACAGTGCAGGTTCTGCCCGACAGCCCCTTTCGATCTCGTATAAAAATGCAACAATTGACATTTTTGGGTTAACGTTTCCTTTAAGGCTCCTCCATTTTTAGCTTCATAAATAAACATTAGTTGAAGAGATGAGGGAACTAAAACGCAGTGAAGCACACTATCTAGTGTGTGGAGTGAACAGGAGCTCGGCTGTAGTTTTGCAGGATAATGGTGTTGTAAATCGAATTCTGTTTTGGAACCCATAGAGACTATGGAAAATGCATTTCCATGTCTTCATTTAGCAGACACTTTTATCCAAAGTGACTCACAAATGAGGAGCCATTCATCATAAAGAGGCAATAAACACGAGAAGCGCTGGTAATGTGGATGCAGTGCTGATTTTTCAGCTGTTTAATGAATATTGTCAGTAAAATTGACTAAATTGTGGCATAAGACCAGCGCTGGGTGTGTTACTTTTAAAATGCATTTCACTACAGATTACAAAATATATGCTTTAAAAAGTCATTTGTAACGTATTTCGTTACATTACTCAAGTTTAGTCACTTCATCTAAATACTTTAGAATACTTTGGAATACTAATAAGTGTGAAACAAACACAAAAAAGGTCATTGAGAGTTTTTATCTCACAATTCTGACTTTTTCCCTCAGAATTGAGTGATATAAAGTTGCAATTGTGAGTTATAAAGTCAGAATTATGAGATATAAACTCACAATATTGAGAAAAGTCAGAATTATGAGATATAAACTGACAATATTGAGAAAAGTCAGAATTATGAGATATAAACTGACAATATTGAGAAAAGTCAGAATTATGAGATATAAACTGACAATATTGAGAAAAGTCAGAATTATGAGATATAAACTCACAATATTGAGAAAAGTCAGAATTATGAGAAATAAACTCACAATATTGAGAAAAGTCAGAATTATGAGATATAAACTGACAATATTGAGAAAAGCCAGAATTATGAGATATAAACTCACAATACTGAGAAAAGTCAAAATATGATCAAATAAATCATATGATACTAAATAAAAATAACAAAAATTGTATAATCCCTCTTAAAAGCATGGCACGGTCAGAGTCAGAGAATCACCAATCGCTGTTTAAATGACATTAAAACTCAAAGTAATCACTTTGGTAATCTAAAACACACTGTAATCTGATTACCACCCATTTCAAATGAAACACAGTCACTCAAATTTTGTATTTTAAATACGTCACTAAGTTACTTGTATTTCGTTACTCCCCAACCCTGCATAAGACTATGTAGTTACTTTTGCGTTTTTAACCCGTTTACAAAGAAAAGTGTGAATTGGTGCATAACCTACTACTACAACGACAGCTCAACTAAAATGGTAAATTCTCTCATCCTTTATGCCAGTGTTTCTTAACTCCAGTCCTCTAGAACGTCTTAGCTGTCTCCCTGTTTAACACGCCAACAAGCCGGTGAGTTAAATCAGGTGTTTTAATTACCGAGACATCAAAAAAGAATGAAGGATTCTTTAATATTCTCATTACTGGGTCCATTGATTTTTTTTATCACTAGATGGACGTTTTCTTATTGGAATGGTCACAAGAGTGCTGACACAAATGCACTGGAAGATGTTTTACCACAAACAATCTGGTTTTGTCTAAAAATAAACAGCATGGGTTCCCAAGACAATAGCAAACTTTTGTGTGTGTGTGTGTTTGTGGAAAAGAGGGATACCCAATTTTTTGCTCTTTTTTTCCTTCCTATTTCTTTTTCAAAAAGCCTTCAAAGCCGAAGTTGTTCAAAGGCCCGGGGGTTGGGGAGGAGGACCAGACAGGGCTGTTTTTAATTCATCCTTCTTAATTAATAGTCTGGGCAGCAGCTCCCAAACACTGAGGCTTGACTCACTGTTTTCTCTTATTTTCCCTAAACAGAGCAAGGGTTCACCATGAGAACGAGTGCTGGGAAGAGAGGGTGGGCCTGTGTTTAGCACACTTCCTGATGCTGCGATGCACCTTCCTTCAGTTCCTCATTTTAACATCTTGCTGGAATAAACAGAATCCAAACATACTGTAGATGTTTAGATTTGAAGGGGTTGCTAAAAAAAAATTCCGAGAGAGTATCAAACATGTTCTCGAAGTTCTTTTTGGAGCGTTTCTCAAGCACATAACAAAAGAGATTATTATACTTTGTATGAGGGTTTGGCGATAATGCAAAAACATGACGGCGACATTTTTTTGATCAATATCGATATTTATCAGTTTCACAATGCTGCCAGCTTGAATTTACAGTGCAATTAAATTTACTGTAAAAAAAAACATCAACTTGTATTTAATTAACTGAAATAGTATAGATATACAAAATTACTAACATCTGTTTTTTATTGTTGTGATATACTGAGAATTGTCACGTATAACAGAATCCAAACATTCTGTAGATGTTTAGATTTGAAGGGGTTGCTAAATAAAAATCAGAAAGAGTATCAAACATGTAGTTTGGTTCTCGAAGTTCTTTTTGGACCCTTTGTCAAGCACATAACAAAAGAGATTATTATACTTTGTATTAGGGTTTGTCATAATGCTGCCAGCTTGAATTTACAGTGCAATTAAATTTACTGTAAAAAAACATCAACTTGTATTTAATTAACTGAAATAGTATAAATATACAACATTACTAAAATCTGTTTTTTATTGTTGTGATTTACTGAGAAGTTCATGACAACTAGTGTCACGTATAACAGAATCCAAACGTTCTGTAGATGTTTAGATTTGAAGGGGTTGCTTAAAAAGATCAGAAAGAATATCAAAAAGGTGCATTCAAACATGTAGTTTGGCTCTTTTGTAGTTCTTTTGGTCAAAACCAAAAAAAGAAAATGGTGTTTGGTTCACTTAGCATTCATCATACTGGCTATCAAAAGTTATAATTATTATTATCTTTAGATTCGGTGTTAAAAATGACAATGTGAGTGCTAAGTTAACCAGGACTAAACGTATCATTTTCTTTTTGGGTCCGGACTAAAAGAACCGAACTACACTGTTAAAAATTACCTGTAAATTTTACAGTATAATACTGCCAGCCAGTTACTGTAATTTTTACAGTTCCATTACTGTAATTTAATTTACAGAATTTTACTGTATTCTTTGATTAACAATTTTTAAAAAAAAAAATTGCTGTATTGTTTTTAATTAAATAAGTCACTTACCACACTCTTGCTGCTACCAGAATCTCAACCGTTGAAAATCCTACAATGCCTCTTTATGCTTGAAATTTACAGTAATATCCTGTAATTTTGAGTCAAACCGCCAACGCCCCCCAGAATGCATTGCAGTTTACAGCAATATGCTGTATTATTAAGAATACAGCCATCTGCTGTAAAATATTGCCGTAATTTTTACAGCAATTCATTACGGTGTACAACCTTTTATGAAAGGGAACTGAGAATCCCACTAAAAACTTTTTTTCAGCTTCCCCTTTTCCCAGATGCACCATTTCCATTCTTGACACTGTGGCAACAGAGTAACTAGCTGCGAGTTCATTACTTCTGCCGTCCGACTGTAATTAGAATAAACGCGAGGCAAAGTCCAGCGATGAGAGACGGCTCCTGACGGACAGGCTCTGACAGGCATGACATCACTGGTTCCCGCCTCAAACGTCCCATGCTGTGGCTACAGCGGTCTGCTTCCTCAGCTGAGCTTTCACCTGCGATCAGTGCACAGCATCCCACTGATTGGCAGCACTAATTACAGTGAGCCGCCAGCTCTCCATGTTCACACCAAACTCTGTGCTCTGACCTGACATGCCTTTCCCGTTCAGAGCCTGGCTCTCAGTCTGACTGATGTGTTTAAACATCGATCCGGTCACTATTCGGAGAGCAGTCTATAGGTGTAATAGCGACCGCGGTCACACGTTTGTGTTGACCTGTGGCCAGGATTGCAAAAGCCATGTCATGCAAAACTTTTACTGTGTCAATTTAAGTGCTTCAAATCGATTCTGCACTGGAGTCGTCAGCAATAGGTTTGTAACAAATTTGCATAATCTCTTTATTGGAAAACATCTACTCTGCCCCGCCCTCAAACACTGTCCACAAGATGTGGCTGATACGGTAAAACCGACACCATTGTTACGGTTTGTATAACTATGTATCAAGTGCTGAAACTCCGATATGATAATGAGCTTTGGTTTCAGACCAATTACTGACCAATCAGAGCGGGGGTTCAGAGAGATCCTAGACTGAACCATTTCAGACACTGGCTGCATCCAAAATCGCTATATAGTAGGCAAAAAAACAGTATGTCCACATTCACTGCACTCAAATGAGTACCCCGATTTTGAAATGTGCATATGATGGACACTTTACTATCCCATGAGGTCACGGGACGCATGGTGGGTCACGTGATAATGACATGTAGTATGTCCGGATTACATTCATACACTCATACTACACAGAACGTACATTTTAGCGGTCGTAAAGTATTCAAAGTAAGTGTTACGAGGTGCTCCCCTGAAGACGAACATGCATGTGACAATAAGTACCTACTCAAGAGAGTACGTGTTTTGGACGTAGCCAAAGCGATAAAAGAGTCGATGATGCAACGGAGAGAAAACAGGTGCATTTGCACTGAAAAGAAGAGATTTACTGCCTTTATTTTTTATTACCATTGATAATAATAATAATAATAATGTTCTGGGTTCATGCTAAATTCCACAATGTGGATTACTACAGAAAACTCTTTCGATCCTGGACCACGGTCAATTCGCGATCCCTCAAATTTCACGAGGCCCTGTGTGTTCACACACTTCGCACAGGCTCTGATCATTACAGCTCTCTAGAAACTGTGAACGACTTCCATTATCTTTTACTTTCCACACTTTCATTTATCCCCCTTCAGTAAGCCAGTGGTGTCTATCAGTCAGCATTCCCTGCTGCTTTAGTTGATGACGGCAGAAAGCTTCACCACGGCAATTTTTCATACTTAATCATCTTTAGTTCAGTGTCCACATCAGCAGCGAAAGTACTGTAGCTGCTTTGCAGTTAATTTCATTGTCAAATGAAGTAATTCTAAGTGACTGTATAATTGCAGTTGAAATTGAGACCGTTGAAGTATTTCAGTATGATTTTGCAAGGCAACATCATTAAAACCACAGCTATTAATGTCTTTATAGTTGGTCACATGCAAATATAGTTTTTACATCCTAATTTAACTCTAGAATATAGCACCAAATTCTTAAACAATTAAGGCAGAATGATTCGGGTAGATGCTTTCAGTGGTCTAAGTCTATTTGCCCAAGAGTCAAATATACTTATAAACAAATAAATAAATTCAGTGATGTGATTGACCAATCAGAAAATATTCCAGAGAATAATTTAAAGGATTGATTTGATGCATTGAGAAAATAATATCCCTATAGTTCATCTGGATGCTTTTTCTGTTTGCATTCAAGTTGTGCGCTTCCACTCTCCTTCAGCGAGAGAATGTATGATGAATGTGAAAGATGCATTTTTTTTCCCCTCTGACTACGAGCTTCTTATATATTAAGTGACTAATGTAGCATGTCCAAGGCTCTCAGTGCGTGCAGCCCTAGAACTGAATAGTAGGAGGCAAATGGAGATGCCATCATTCAATCTCACAAGTGATTAGACAGCCAGAGAGTGTACTTTGCTCTCAGCTGATTTCTCTCACCCTTAGGGAGAATGTTAATGTTTTGTCTTGTTATCAGAAGTGGAAGAGGAAACAATCACCCCATTATGAATACTGTGTTGCAAATTCACTATAAAGATACGCCCACAAAAAAAAAAAAAAAATCAATCAATCAATCAAATGTTGTCCTAATGTCTAATGTCATATAGACTTTTATTACTGTAGATTTGAACTCAACCATAGTTATCATATGATGTCACAATCCTGATAGGGGCAATACAAGAATTTCTGAAGAATGCCTGCAAGTCATTTTGATCAGGTTTGTACTAAGTACTAATGCAGTAAGACGGTGATATTAAAAGAGCAAATTCAATATAGTCAAAATACCGTATTGATGAAGCATACTTTGTACAGGCGAAAAGATTAACCTGGATAACATCACTATCAGTGCGACTGTGAGTAAAAAGCATGCCTGTAGTACATATCCACTTTTTTTTACAGAAGGAGACATGAGCAGGTAAGCCTGAAGCATGGAAATGTGACGCAGGGTCTCGTTCTCCTTCTCTGGGAACCATGGTTACAGGTGTAACCTGAGACGTTCCCTTTCGAATGGGAACTCGCACTGCATTCTGTCAATGAGTCTATTTTCTACGGCCAAAACCCAACCTCCAAACCTTATGCAAGGAAAGTCCCTGATTTAACAGCATTCCTCCCTTCCTTACCAAGGCGGGCGCCAGTGCCCGTCCAAAGGGCAGAGCTCAAAGGTCTGCTAATGCCAGTCAACCAAGCCAGCGTAACTTTAAGGGCATGTTCGCACCGTGTTCACTCACCTTTCACTCTATCTAGGGGGATCTAATTAAACCCCTAAACACTCCATTTTACTAGAAAAACACAAGTACTCAATCCTTACTGACAAGAGTTCACATCTCATGAGGCCATGGTTCCTAAAAATTAAGCTACCAATGGGAAGGGATAGAATTTAGGCAAAACCTACTTTTCACCAGGGCCCAGAGATGGGCATCTGTGAGAGCTGAAGTCTCAGTGAGGTGAGGGAGGGGAGTCCAAGCTCTCACAAATTGTGTGATCCAGACACAGACTGAGCTCAGGCTAAGGGTAGCACCCTGCCCACGAGAGAACACTGGCAACAACTGTACTGATGCCAACTATGCCAAGGCCTCAAAGCTCTTTCAGAGCCAGAACAGGGCATGGAGGCCCAAGTAAGATGAATCCCAGTGGTGGAGAGGGCATAACTCCACATTAAACCCTGTAGCATGTAGATCACACCGGGCTCTCACGTGGGAGCAAAAGGCCTGCTTACAGAACCCCGAAAGAGAAGGATGAGATCAACCAAAGAAAACTACCTACTGGACTCCAGAGGGGTAGGCAGTTCATCTTTATAGAGCCCACCTACTTATATAACCCCAAGGGGGAGACAGCTCAACCTTGAAACTATGCTAAAGTTTTGAAATCTTGGAGAATTACCCCTGATAGAATCTTCAGTGTGAAAGTAGCTCTGCCTAGATGATTGAAGACACCTTCTGCTTAAGGTTTAAGGGTAGGCAGCTAGCCTGATTATGGCTTCAACCTTGAAACTTTAGCATTTGTGAGAAAGCTGCCTATTTAAGACCTTAATATGGTAGAGCAGCTACACCAAGGTAAGCAAAGGAGCTTCCTACTTCAGGGGACTCCACGACTGGGGGAAAAAGCTGTAACTTCACAACACAAGGGAACTACCCACTCAGAAGCAAGGTAGCTCACCTCACCTAGAGATCAAGAGAGCATGTGAGCTGGGATGAGGACCCTACTTAAGGCCCAACTGGGGAGGGTGCTACTCACTCTACAAGAAGGTGCGTCCTGCTAACTGAACCAGAATAAAGGGTGAGGAAGCCATCCCTTCATTAGAGTTAAAGAACTTCTTACTTAAATGGGACCTTCTTTACGGAATTCCTAAATACTTGTGAAGATACTTCCTTCTTCGAATATGGCCCCGGGAAGACTGGAGGAGGAAATTACACTTCACATTCTAAAGGAGAGATATCTGCTTAAATTTAGAATGGGGGAAGGCAGCTTAAACTTAGTGTATCATAATGACATGAAAAAGAGCTGGACTCATCCTGGGCAGGAAACAACCACTAAAAAAAGAATAATCAAGCCATTGTGCTGCCCAAGGAGAATGTCTGCTTAAGAACAAACCCAAGAGCAAAGGTAGGGCGCTGCCTGCTTAAAGGTCCACAGTAAATGGAGGACACGTTCACCCTAGTAGCGCTTAGTAAACTCATTCCAGTAAGGGGTGGTGCTACTACAGTATGAGGGAACTTCCTGCTTAAGAGAACCCAGACATGGAGGAGGAACTATCACCTTGCATTGTACCTCATCACACACATGGAGCAGTCCTTCAATCCACAGTCCAAAGTGACTCTGTGACCCAACTTCACTCACCCCCTTGGATATTTCCCTTCAGCTGTTCAGCTCTGATCTTTTTTAGATTTCCAAACATCACGCCACTTTTCTGAGCCTTATTCGTTGTTCTGAAAGGAAGGGCTCAAATGGTGACGCTCTCCCTTTGGGCCTCCCTATGGTCCTCAGACCCAGATGGGCCTTGAACCTGGGAGTCTTGTAAGTCGTGGTATGAATTTCTTAAAGGCCACAGACCCCGCTTTCACCTCTCTAAACTTCTCGACCACTGTCTGTACGGATGTGCCGGAAAGCTTAAAGGGCTCTCTTACTACCCAATGTCAGCCAGATTAATCCATAAATGACTCTCAATCACTACCATTGACTGCCCTACGATTCGAGTCTCCACTGGGCCTTGACTGCAACAGGTCCCAAACCACGGAGCGTAGCCGCCGGTCCTAGTTCTCTTGAGAAAATATTTGGATCACAAGTGCCTAAACTTGCATTTTGTTCACATATCTTTATTTTTCGTTCTTCTGAGATGGAAAATTGACTGGTTTGTGCTGCAGTTCTGTTGATGTTTTGCTCTTCAGGTCTCCACACCAGTCACATGACTGAAAACTATGAATAGAAATTTGAGGTATTTTGAGTTATATACATGAGAGAGCTCATATACATAAATTGCACCACATCTATTTACATAACTATTGACTTGCAAACACTTTCATTCTTTACCACATTCAGTCTTTAATAGAATATCTTTTAGGATTTTCAATATAATAGGTATATTTAGATGGTAATAATATTTCACTGATTTTCAGAACATTTGCACCCTTTGGAGGGTGCTAGAAATAAAGGACCATTGTCTTTTGACTTTATATTTTGAGTGGTGCAAAACATTAAATTATCTCTTCAATATGATCCTTTTGTGATGTCTGACACTGGCATTGACCATGGCAGTAGAGACGGGTTGAACTTTTTAAGGGGTCATTAATATGTTAAGTTTATGAACATGCAAATGATTTGTTTATTGAGCTGCAGTATGATCATCATTACAAAGTGAATTTTGTTTCAGTAATCTCAAGGAGGTCTCATTTGCAGTTTTTAAATGTTGTAAATCTAATTTTGAGAGCAGGGTTTCTTGCAAGATGTACTTATAAAAGGTGACTCCATTCCCTTGAGATCAATGGTGATTGTCTACGACCTTGATATTTAACTTTTCTAATGGCCTAGTTCATAGCAGTGTTGGTTACTGTATATATTAATTACTGTTGTTTTTTCTAATTTGAGTGAAAGATCTTGAGTGTGATATGGACAATAGAGAACTGGTCTAGTGGGATTATCCTTTTGCCCAGCACATACTCTTAAAGAGCTTGTAAAAATGGTCTGGTCTTCAAAGATAGACGAGGCTTTGCAGTTGGCGTGATTGCTAAGAGCATATATATATATATATATATATATATATATATATATATATAGTAATGGTGGACCACTCTTATTTGGGACGTATTGGTTAGCTTCTTCTCAACTCATAGAAACTTAAATTGTACCTTTTTTGAGGTGGATGAGACGAGTCCTAGCCGATGGATGAACAGGGCAGGTGAGCAGAGCAAGACAGGACAAAGCATGGACTCCAGTAATCCAACAAACGATTGGTAAGTAGTTGAACAGGGCAGAGGTTAAAGAAAGCACAACTTAATATCAAAAATAGTGTCCAAATAGTGTTCAACAGCGATGTAAAGAACTGTATGCTTAATACGTTCCAACAACTTCCTATGTTCCTTTGTTTGAGAAAGGTGAGAGGCGGCCATCTTTATCTTCAAACGTTCTCACCGACTGTCAAAATAAAAGTCCCTACTGCAGGAAGCAAGCTATAACTAACTAACTAAAAGTAATTTTCCAAGCAGCCATATTATTCTCTTAAGCTCATTATTCACAAGGATAAATGAGTGCAAAGATTCAGTGTATGCATCTGAATGACTAATTACGAATTCTTTCGGTGAATTCAAAATCACTAACACACTCTTTCTCAATACCAAAAAACTATGGTAATATTATTTATATAAAATAAATTTTAAAAGATAATATTTAAATTAACAACAATAGTCATTATAACAGTATAAGAAATAAAACAGTTCAGTCAAACATACAGAAGCAGCTCTATTTAGTACAGGATTTAATTTCAACGAAAATATAAAGTTAGGAAAATTAATGTAGCCATCAACCCAAATCTATTAGCTCTGGAACAAGTAATAGATTAACAAGACCAACGATTGCCCTTTTGACATTCCCAAAATTAATTATAGCTCATGTTTACACTATCTACACAAGAGCCAGCTGCAAATTCCCCGAAGGGCTGCCTGAGATGAAGCTGTTCTCGGCGGGTACACGAGCACTGAACGACCGCTGACGGCCTGGAGCTCACATATCCGAAAGAGTCTGCGCAAATGTTCAAATACGTGCATATCTGGGGTCTATTTTCTTGACTAAAAAACTCATTATAAATAACAGTACTATCTATAAATATAGGGTGGGTTTGCTTTTCCCGCCATGTGAGAATGCTGATGCAAATGGTGTAATTTTATTTTGTTTGCATTGGCAAATCTAATACATTAATTTCAAATTAATTTACAGTATGCGACACACCACACAACACTTCAGTGGTTACACACACCCAAGTACACTTTCTGTACAACAGTTGTCATGTAACGTGTAGCAGAAACAGCAGGCAGACGAAGGACAAGGATGATAACAGGATTTAATGACACGAACTAGAAAACTTACACATCTAACATCAGACGACAACGGACGAGGCATGAGGGAGAACACAGGGTATGAATGCATGAAGCAAACAAAGGTGATTGCCAGGACACATGTGAAGGAGACGACATATTAGAACACGCAGGAAAACTGGGTCAGACAAACTAATGACAGAAAACATCCATGTTACAACAGAGAGTGTTGGTTCTTATGCCGGACAACCAAAACAGCAGAAATTCACCC
>CM074312.1:8004927-8162427 GCA_037194245.1 Opsariichthys bidens
TGTTTTTTTTTTTTTTAGAAAGACTACTATCTTGCATATGAAATACCTAGAACATAGCTGAATAGATTTGTTTTGACCATACGTGTATATGTACCAAAAGAAGTCAAACTGTAATCAGGTTGGTTTTCCCTCGGAGGTAGGTGAATATACTTTAGACGTGGAAGTCCTTGGTTGTGATCGACTCTTTAATTCTCTCTCTGAACGTTGACCTTTGATAGTACGGGTGGAGCAGGAGGACGGCGGTTAGATGTAGGCCTCGTCGTTGGCTGGGGCGGGGTTTTCGGGTTGCTGTTCGGGCCCGTTCTCTTGAGTCCGGACCACCGATGTGGGCTGAATCATTATCCGGAGGCGCTGCAAAAGGGAAAGGGAAAGTCATTCCCACTGAGCAAAGATGGTCCAAATGCAAGTGTGAAAGCAGACTTCAAGACCTTGATTGGTACAACTAGGATGGCGAATCTAAACTTACACTTCCCCGGAGTCAAGTGTGTCAGAATTATCACAAGCTACAACCACATTGAATTGAGATTGGCGTGCTTTATTCACAACTGACCCTTCGCAGACGGTTTGATTGACAGGCGGTCTGACCAATCATAACCCCGAATCGGTCAGGGGAGTTAGTAGATGAACGTTGGTGACCTTGAATCACAACATTCCTTCTGATGTTCATTCATGTTTATTTGATGCTATAAATGAACTAGAGATGATCGAGGAGCGACACATTAAACACACACTAGACGCTATTTATGGATTCAACTTCTTTAAATATGAAACCGTTTCACACGTTGTCAGTGTCCTCTTTGCTCCACCGCGTGAGGACATGATGTGTGGCGTGAGAGCGCATAGCAACAGTAACTAAAGGGGGCGGGGCTTTGCGAAGGGTCAGTAAGGCAAGCGAAACACCTTCAGAAAAATCTCCTAATCAGTCCAAGTCGTGATTGCATGCTCGAACGGCAAGAAGTGAAGACTAGATGATGCGATTATAATAGAAACGGTGCATGCTTCGCCCCATGCTGGAACATCTGCATTAATAATGCACGCAATCTGAATCAATTACTGGAGACACTTTCATGTTCCCTGACACTCGCACCTGTGGCTGTGAGGACGTTCGCGGGCATAAAAATGAGAGCGATACCTCTTTATATGAGCCCTTCAGGGTGAGGAACATGTAGCCCATGTATCCCGGGATAAGAACCATGGATGACAGGGCCATGCACCAGCCTACACCTTGCCCCCACTTTGGGAACACGTAATTGTTCATCGTGAGTGGGACCATCTGAACGGCGCTGAAGATGAACACACCCTACGACGGAAGGAACAAACAGTCAGTCTGTTTTTGCGTCTCAGAAATGCTTCCAGTGCACAAAGAAAGATGCGGAAAAAACCACCTACCGCCACGATCAGAGGCGTGAACACGACCCAGCACAGCTTCCACCAAATGCAGGGCTGGTAGCCAATCATCTCCTCGATATTGCCGTAGAATTTATTGACACCTGCACAAAATAAGCATTATTTCGGCAACAATGCGCGAGCGGTTCGCCGAGGATTATTGGGGGTCTGCTACGAGCGCCCGCTTCATCGATGCAAATGCGGTAGTTTGCATAATCGAGGCTGCCATGCACGACAATTAAGATTCTACAGGTTCATATTCATTCAAATCAACTGACTGTGGAAATGAGTCTGGCACCCAGATTAGCATGAATTATAAAGATCTCTGATAGTAATTAGCATGCGTTGTGTGTTATGTCTGGATGTGGAGAATAAAAAGCAAATGAATTAATAATCACGAAACCTATAAGCCAAACGTCGGCCTTCTTTCTCACCCACCGCGGCGCGATATAAACAGATTAACGTATTACTTAATTAATGACGTCAGCAACACAGCGTGCAATGTTTTGCATGTTACATGCATTAATATCTACTTGGAAAACAGAAATGCATTGATTTATTGCACAGTGTTATTTACCGTAGAACCAGGATATGGAGATGCATTCAAAGAAAACCAGGAACAGCAAACACATCCCGCTGGCAGAATAGTAGTCGAACAGTTTGAACACGTAGAGGCCGCCCTGTCGAGAGAAGAGCAGTGTGGATCAGATTGGTTTAGAAAAACCGTTTGGGATACATGGAAGCAGCGACGAGCGTCGGCCGGGCCTGAGATGAATGCAGTGAATGCGTGAGGATTGTGCACAATTGTGGTCCAAAAGAGCATCTTTATTAAGGTCAACAAGCTTATTCCATTATTTTCCTGTACATAATCTAATCTCTTACTGATTTAAATACATTTAAATACATCAGCGACTAGTTCTTTTTTTTATTTATTATCTATTAAACTATTTTTTCTTGGCTGGCTTTTATATAACAGTTTGAGGTTATGTAGTGGCTGAACACTCCAGAGTCATCACATATCCCAGCAAAAACACTCCAAAGCTTCAGTCCTCGGAGGTGATCCTATTAATGCAGCTTCAAGAGCTCTTGCTCGGTGTTTTTACCATATATCCCATTATGTGGTTTATAGCGTCGGCCTCCAGCTCTTTTCAGATGTGAACTCTACCTGCGTGATGTTCGACAGGCCGATCAGATACGACACCAGGCAGACGACAGCGATGAAGATCTCTCGTCTTCCTCGTAGCAAGAGGGGAAACTCGTCGACGAGAGCAGTGATGAAGCCCTCCACCGTACAGAACTACACACAACGGAACAGCATATGGAGACTCAAACTGCAATTGTTTTGACAGGTTACCTAAAAATGTCATCTCTAAATAGACAGTTTTATTCGAGCTGAATCTTTTGATTTTAAGGGTCATAAATTTGCACAATTTTACTAAAATGGTTCTTTGAGAGATTAAATGAATGAATGAAAGGCTTCTTCACAGAGATGCAGAACGATAGGCCACATATGCATGCCTAAACACAGTATTCGTGTTTTACCTGACTGTCAATGCCAAGCATGAGCAACATGGAGAAAAACAGGATAGCCCAGAGAGGTGAGATGGGTAACTGTGTGACCGCCTCCGGATAGGCCAAGAACGCCAGTCCCGGCCCTGCAGAGCAGAACACACGCAATTCGCTTTCTAGTACGCCGTGCGATGGCACAGACTTACAGAAATAATGTCATGTAATATTCTAAAAAATAAATAGTCTTTTTTTTCTTAATCAAATGTTCATTAAAAGGTGGTGCTTAACTGCTGGAAAACATGCATTGTAGTTTTACTACCTTTACTAAACATTTAATCTGAGGTTTTGCAACCCTGTTGCTAAAAACATTGATTTATCTAATGTTTGGTATGATTACATTTTTCTGATATATATATAAATATATGTATACACACAAATAATTTAAAGAAAAATATTTGTTCTTGATTTTCCTTTCTTTGCGGCAGATTTGATGGTCGATCCTGACAAATGCCAGATTGAGTTTGTTTGCTTGCATGCTGGAGAAATGAAGGGTAATTTTTATTATATTATATATTTTTTTTGCTTATTACAATTAGTTAATAATTAAAAACACATTCTAATGCAATGCACTTCAGCAGATTCCATCAACAGCTTCACGATGCAGGATTTTCGGATGCAGTCGTGATGGTTGAGGCAGGCCATAATCATGATTTGGGGGGGTGGTATGACATGTTCAGAAATAGTAACAGGCCACTGTGCTTCCTTAATTCATAATAGTGTAGTATTTGTGACTTTAATGCATGTTCATGGGAAGCTGTTATGAAATGCATGCCAGCTTATTGACTGGATTGCAAAACAGTTGTAGGTGTTTATCCACTAATCCATGGCGATTACCTGACGCAGCCACGTCTGCGATGGACCGCTTCGTGATGTGAGCCATGAAACCTACGATAGAGAAAATGACGAATCCGGCGAACATACTGGTGAAGGAGTTGATGCAGCAGACGATGATCGAGTCTCTGAGAAGCAGAAGAACGCATGGAATTGTTTAGGCATTCATCCTCCGTTTCCAAAAAAAATAAAGGTTCTTAATTGGAATTGGTGGTTCTATTCCACAAAAGGTTCTTTCGATCTTTGGAACTGCTCTTTGGGGAACCGAAAATGGTTCTTCCACGACATCGCTCTGAAACCCCCCCTTTTGGAACCTTTATTTTTAAGACAGATCACATTGAGGGAAGCATTTTGTGTGTTTCGGAAATGCTCGGCTGTTTTTTAAACATGTAAAACACACACAAAAAAGATGATTAGTCAAGCTCGTGTCTGGACAGATCAAATTCGAGTGACCATTTGAACGCCCCTTGATAAGTCTTACAATTGCCGCATACTTGTAAACATTGTTGTTGAAGGGGTTGTAGCTCCCGAGGGCGATCAGAGAGCCCAGGCCCAGACCGTACGAGAAGAAGATCTGAGTGGCCGCGTCCAGCCACACCTAAGACAGAAGACGAGACATGAGACAAATTCACCAAACGCACGTCTGTTACCGTATGATAATTGCAGAGCGCTCTACCTCGGATTCTTTCAGCTTGCTGAACTCAGGCGTGATATAGAACAAAATGCCCTCTTTCGCTCCAGGCAGCGTCACTCCGCGGATGAACAGGATAAATAGCATGAAATACGGGTATGTCGCTGAGAAATACACCACCTGAAAGACACATTTTGACGTCGTGCGATTCGTAAGGCGTGAAATCGTTCGCGATCCCGGAGGCCTAATTTCGAATTTGCCTAAGTGGCGTTCTTACCTTTCCGGTCCAGCCTACGCCCTTCCAGATGCAAAAATAGACCAGGACCCAGGCGATGGCCAGTGTTATTGCTAGTGGCAGTCTTATCTCTCCCGGCTGCTCCAAACCGTCGGTCAGCTGATGCATGTTCCGTCTGAGGGAGACATTACAGACATTATTAGAGAACGCAGAGCCCACAAACAGAGCTCGTCTAATTGCAGATGCAAAACATTCGACTAGGGTTGTTTGCCAAAAATAGCACAATAGCCGCATTTTCACGAAACAACAGTGCTTCTTTTACACAGCCGAGGACAAAAGGGTTGCTGGAATACGAAATTCCCAAAGCGTTTAAAGAGAATGAAATGCGCCCTTACTCCCAGAACTCCACGACGGCGCTCGTCATGTTGGCGGTGTTCGCCTGGCTGTAGTTCGAGAAACATTTCTCCGTGTTCCAGGGGTTTTCGCAAGTTTTCCAGGGCAGATCCTGAAACGGCACATTTCAGCAGTCTAGTGGCGGCGATGGTATTTTAGCTATTCTGAAGTGGAAAGCGTGTACTTACTGTGGTGAACGAGTTATACAGATAGTAAATCGCCCAAGCGATTATGACTATGTAGTAAATGTTGAGCCAGAAGGACAGGACTGCTGCTGCCAGGCCAACACCTACGGAAACACGTGCGCTACAATAACTCCGGAAGATTTTTGCCAAGGACACAGTACGACACCATCATTTACACGGGTTCACAGTGGTTAATCTGAGTGATATTTGTGCTCCGTGACGGTTACCTTTGAACATAGGGGCCAGTTTCCACACTCCGAGACCACCGATGGACGTGTACTGACCGAGGGACGTTTCCAGAAGAAACAACGGGACCCCAGCAAATATGAGGGTCAAAAAGTAGGGAATCAAGAACGCCCCTATACAGACAGAAGAGTAATATAATGAGACACATTCAAATATGTATCCGTTTATAAAATCCACTGTTTAGGATCTTTGATTGCGCGCTTTGCGCGTTTCCTGGACAAAACGCGCATATGTTTGTTTATGACATTCAATCAGCTGACTGATTTTCGTTACGAAAACAGATTTTTTTTTTTTTTTTTTTTTTTACTCCTTTTCTTTCGAGGGGGGAAATATATGGTAAAAACAACCAGGATTTTTTTTTTCTTTACCTCCTCCGTTTTTTCCGCATAGATAAGGAAATCTCCAGACATTGCCCAGTCCAATGGCATAGCCAACACAAGACAGAAGAAAGTCAAATTTTCCCTGCCACGTTTCTCTGTCAGGAATGTCCTTTTTCTTCTGAACTTTAACCACCAGAGTTTTTGGTTTGTCATTGGCGGTGGGCGCTTCGTTCACCTCTGTTAAAACGTGTCCATCGGAGGCTTTCGTGCCGTTCGTGGCCATGTCTCTGGGTTTGGTCCTGGCAGTCGGACGGAAAAGTTCAGCACCGGTCCACGTAGACAGCAGCTTCGCGGTTCGATTAACCAACGATTAGAGTCAAAAAACGCCAATGAAGCTCGACCTGGAACCCATTGAGAGGAAGAGTCGTTTAGATATACACATTTTTGAGTTCGTCACATGCATTTTTTTTAATACAATAATATTAAAATAAAAAATGAGTGAATAGAATGGCATGCACAACTGAATAAAATAAAAATTGCTGCACGGTTTGGCGCGCGCAACGCTGAGACGAAGCGCGTCTGTGCCGGTTTCTTTATTTTTAAATCACTTGGCGCATTTCATTCATCTTTCTGCGGTGAATTGCGAAACACTCTCGAGAGAGAACAAACGCCTTGCATTTATTACTGAATTCAAATTATTCAAACGGTGTGTTTTAAATCATTTTCTCCCCAAATTTCTCCCAAATCCACACAGAGCACGCTTTTGTTTATATCAAACAGTTCAAATCATCCCGTCAAATGATTGTTTCGAATGCGTCAGCGAAGTTCCGAAGCGTTCCGAATCGAAGCGCGCGGAGCGTTTTTGCAAAAGCCCAGAAGTGCGCGCGCAGAGAGAGTCGGCGAGCTCGCGCTGAAACGCGGGCTCAAAAAGTCGCGCAAAACTGCCATCGTGCAGCTGGACAAAGGAACGCGAGGCTAAAATACTGAATAAAACAAAAACAAACAAAAAAAAACATGCGCAATCGTGTCTGATACGCGCGCGCAAACATCGCGATGCACAAGCATAAAAGTCAATCGTGTGAGTTAAAACAGTTTCAGGTGTCCTAACTCGTGCATTAATCAGATTTTCCCACAGCTCTAGCTGAGTTTTATAGCATGATTTACTCACACTGGAACAGTTTTCCTGCCAGTTTGGTTGCGGCGGCGCGTATCCGTTGGTTCCTCTCCAATTCGAACTCTTGGAATTTTACTTGTCCAAACCGGTGCGAAATGTTTCCATAAAGTCAAGTGAGGCAAACAGCTATCCTGAGGGGAAAGGTGAATGAGGGTCTGGTTGTCTGGTGCTGTCCAATTCTGTGGTGCTGAAGGACAGGGGGAAAGAGCCAGAGACAGGAGCAGCTCCGTCTACCATGAGCGTCCAGAGATGTTACATGAAGCACAGACCGTCACTCTCAATGTCAGCTCAAAGTCGACCCTCCCCGAACACAACATCTCCACCACTGAAATCCCAGACACTGGGCACCTTCTCTTCGCAACGCTTTTTATATGCTTTGTATATGTTTTTTTTCTTCTTTCTTTCTTTTCTTTTTTTTTTCTTTTTTAACTGTGTGTGTGTGTGAGAGAGCTCGTGTGTTTTATCAATTGACTGCCCGCTCACCCTAATTACTTTTGCAAATCGTTTCAATTGTGCAACAATGTTACTCTTCTCGGAAGTTTTACGCGCGTGAAAGCGTTCGATGCAGACAAAAGGTACAATTTTAAAGCACATCCTCTTTTCATTAAACAAATAGATGCGAACAACTTTGGCTGCATTTTGTAGGTGTCACAAATAATCATCGCCAGGCTCAGCGTGGACGAACATCCGTGACGCATGTAGTTCTTGACCAGAAATAACACGTTTTCTGTTCTGAATTTTGGATGTAATTGGCAAAGATTAACATAATATATCATTTTGAGGTGCTGCATTAAATCAGACACATATTTAGATACTGGTATAAGCTATTTAAAAAAAAAAAAAAAAAAAAAAAACGCTTCACAATGACAGCACTCAAAGTGTCCATGTCACATATATGGGATTTCAATGAAGTGCAATAGCAATATATTATATTATCAAACACATCATCCCTGACCTGAAATGACTTCTAAACGTATATATATATATATATATTTTTTCATAGTTAAGCTAAAACAATGCACAAGGGTTTGGGTTGGAAAAGGCCTGAACTAATTTGCTCTCCGAAAAACAGCAGTTTCCAAAGTGTCAGATTGGGATGACGATGCCAGTCTGGATTCTGGTAAACCGTGATAAGGCAGTCAGTCAATAAGGAGAGTCTGGGGGTGGGAGATAAATTGAAAACTGGTCTTATAATCTTCTTAGCTCACTGTCTCCCGAAATAAAGTACCCTTGCGGGGAAACCTCTGCACAGAAGTAAACTCCTATACAGTCCGTAATTAGATGTTAAAGCATTCACACATCAAGAAGTCTTCAGACGAGATGAGAATCGATGAAAACAGGTAAAGCAACATTGTGTCCTCTCCAACGTTTGTATGGCAAGCCGTTTTGACTTTTATTCATGTTCAGGATGTGAACTTGTGATGTCAACAATTACATTTTCACTAGTTAAAATGTTAATTCTTCATATCAGGAATTAGATTTCCACTACTATAAACTAGAATTGCTGATTTCAAGAATTGTATTTTCACTAGTGAAATCTCGCCATTCAAATTCAATTGTTGATATCAAGAATTAATTTCTTACGAGTTGAAATTCCAGTTTCACACATCAGGAATACAATTCTTACTAGTAAAAATGCAAATTTCTGATATCATGAATGTGGTTGTTACAAGAAAGCAAGCCGTTTTAGATATCAGAAATGATATTGATATCAGGAATTCATTTCAGATATCAGAAATGAATATTTTTACTAGTAGAAATTCAATTGTTGATATCAAGAATTGTATTTTCACTAGTGAAATCTCACCATTCAAATTCAATTGTTGATATCAAGAATTCATTTCTTACTAGTTGAAATTGCAGTTTCACACATCAGGAATACAATTCTCACTAGTAAAAATGCAAATTTCTGATATCAACAATTACATTGTTACTAGTGCAAATGTCTATTCTTGATATCAACAATTGAATTCTTACAAGTAAAAATGTTCATTTCTGATATCATGAATGTGGTTGTTACAAGTAAGAAAGCCATTTTAGATATCAGAAATGATATTGATATCAGGAATTCATTTTCAGATATCAGAAATGAACATTTGCACTAGTAACAATGTAATTCTTGATATCAGAGATTTGCATTTTTACTAGTTACAATTGTATTCCTGATGTGTGAAACTGGAATTTCAACTAGCAAGAAATGAATTCTTGATATCAACAATTGAATTTGAATGGCGAGATTTCACTAGTTAAAATACAATTGTTGATATCAGCAATTCTAGTTTATACTAGTGGAAATGTAATTGTCGACATCACAAGTTCATATCCTGAACATGAATAAAAGTCAAAGCGGCTTGCCATAAACGGTTCTGTTGATCTGACATCACTGATGCTTCACAGTGTTGAATCAAATCAGAACGGTGAAGAAGGAACATTCGGCTGGAGCTTTTGACTTTCCAGTCTGCAAAAAATGAACATGAATACCCCACAGTCCTGAAGTGTGTCATTTTTTCAGTGTTAATTCTCTCTACTCTCCCAGTTAAATTGGCAGCGACAGCTACGACATTCACATTTTACATTGATGCATGTGGCAGACTTGCTTTCAGGGAATATATGGGATCCATAAGCATTGAGACTCTGAAAATGTTGGGTTAAAAACAACCCGAGTGGGGTTGAAAATGGATTCAATTGGGTTGTTTTAACCCAGTGGTTGGGTTAAATGTTTGGTTGCTGTTTTACGGTAAACTACTGTATTGCTTGCTTAAAATGAGGTCAAAATATGTTGGAAATGAACATTTATTAATGTGTTTAATGAAAAATAATTAAACAAGAAACATTTATTACATAGCTTATTATAAATAAATGTACGCATGTCTGATTTTCAATTTCCAACATATTTTGGGCTCATTTTAAGCCGGTCCTAGAGTAATTTTTAAACAACATTTGGGTTAAATAGTGCTACCCAGCACATTTGGCGAACATTTAACCCAACCACTGGGTTTAAAACGACTCAATCGCTGGGTTTATCCATTTTCAACACAACTTGAGTTGTTTTTGTTTTTTTGGAATAAGTCTACAGGTTGATTGACACCCAGCTATAAGGGCAGTGGACAGAGATGTGGGAGACACATGCTCAAGTAGATATATAAACAAAGTTATGTACTTTGGAACATCTTTTAATTAAACTAATTAAAGGGGCTACTTATAGAATTCATAAGCCCTTGTTCTCCTTGTTAACAGCGACACCGGTGGCCGTTATGAGAACTGCAGCCAGCAACTTCTTGAACGCATGCTAAAAATAACTGAACATGATTCAATGCCCTGATATACTCATGGTCAAGTTATTTTTTGTTCTTTGCTCAGAAGTATATACATATACACACACACACACACACACACATATATATATATATATCTATATAAGCGATATACTGTTACGAATGAACGACGTTTATACTTTCGGCATAATCCTGAACATTGTATAAGCATTCGCTCGTTTCATGCGTCGTTGAACAGAAGAGAGGATCTCTGGAGTGTAAACGTCGCATCCTTGTGATTTTCCCGGCAAAAACGTTCACATACAAATCAGTCAGGCTTTTAGACAACTTTGGGGAAGGTCTCGTTTCATCACAAGCTGTCAGTGTTGGGCCGAACGCATTACAAGTAATGTAAGTTACGTAATCATGTTAAGAAACTAGCAAAGTAACACATTACTTTTGAATTGATAACCACATAATTTAAAAAAAAGAAGTAACAAGTTACGTTGTTTTCCCGCGTATTGACCGACAGCGCTCATGTTGAGAGAATCGTGAGTAAGTGCAGAGAGTTGTGTGATGGGATTAAACCTATACATTGGCCATAAATATAACTTTTTCGTTATTAAAAACAAACAAACAAGCCCAACCCAGGTGAGAAAAGTAATTACGTTCCATAAAAAGTAACACAATTAGTTATTTTTTAGGGTGTAACCCAATATTGTAATGCGTTACTTTTAAAAATAACTTTTCCCAACACTGCAAGCTGTTCACACATTGAAAAAAAAAAGCAATTAATACAGTCCAGCGTCTTTAACACGACACACACACACGCTAGAACTGTCACCAATCAACTTTTACATCGCAATTACAATTGCATTAATAATTTTATAACACTCAAAAAACTATTTCAGTCTAAACATAAGTTTTATGTAAATCAATTACACAGCAATTTTCCATCCATTTGGATGACATCGTTTTAACATAAACAAACGAATAAACTGAATGTGATTCATATGCGTCAGTCATATGTAAACGAAATAGGTGAGATTGATGTAATAGTTGAGTGTCTTTTATCTTCAGTTGATTTCATCAGTTGCAGTTCTTGTGTTTCTCAGTGATTCTGCTTGTTAACAGCAGGCGTTCATCATTACTGCTCAATCATCACTTCATGATCTCATGAACTCTGACGCTGCTTCAACGCTACTTTAACTCAGTAGTGCGCACACACGTGACCACTAAACAGTGTTCATTAACCTGTGAACTATTACATCAATCCCACCTATTTCATTTACGTATGACTGACGAATATGAATCACATTAAGTTTATTCGTTAAAACTATGTCATCCAAATGGATGGAAAATTGCTGTGTAATTAAATGACATAAAACTGAACTGTTTAGACTGAAATATTTATTTGAGTGAAGATTAAAGCTTGACATATAACTCTCTGAATATAGAAATGTTGGAAAATTATGACTATAAGGTTACATATGGCTAACTAATTAACTTGGTACTTGATAAGTGATCAGAATTATGCTGATTCGTGAATTGAATTTCCCTCGTTCCATAGGGGCCCATCCAAAAGAGAAGAAAAACGATTGTAAATCCGACGAATGAAAACATCAAACGGATGTAAAAACGCCAATTGTTTCCCGCAGAAGGACTTCATAGCGATGTCCACGTCATGTTGGTCCTCTTCAGAAGGGATTTCAGAGCGTCTTTTGAGAGGCATCAAAGATCAAACTTCTGCATTTCATACTCAACAGTATCGGAGTGGAAGGATGAAGAGCCTGAGCTGATGGCAGATGGTGAACCAATGAGGGGTGAACTAACCTACTAATGATACAAAATGAAATTTTGCATTTAGATCCCATCTGGTTTATTCCCCCTCTGGGGAGAGAGAGCTCAGACATTTGTGGACCTGTAGTGAGAATCCGAGTGTCTGGCGATTGTTGGTGGCACACATGATTACTCAACTGTGCAACGAATCTCATAACAGCAAAGGGTGGCAGTAATTTCCACCTTCTGGACTGGCTATATCTCTCTGCACTGTGGACCGATTCACACTACATTACGCTTCGTGCTTTCTACTGTATACAGTTGGGGTCTGAAATGATACCCTGTGTTATAATAATGTTATCTTTTATTTAACTCTAGGGGTTCGATTGCAAAATTGCTGAGATGTCAAACGTGAATTGGAGCTCGGAAAAAATTGCGCATGAAGGTCCTAAAAAAAGTATGATATGATTTATATATTGATTATATTTGAATGTCAATCTCAGTGTGCTGTGCTTGATCTGACATTCCCAGTAAGAAAAGACAGTACAGCGGTGGCCAAAAGCGATGCCCACTTTATTCAGATATTATTAAAAATGCGTTCAAGATTTCATATGCATATTGCGTAGTATCAATGCGCGACAACGCAATGAAGCATGCCAAATTTTGCAAACATCATTTTTGGCCAGGCGGTCATACAAAGAAGTTACGAACGCACGCAAAACGAAGAGAGAATCAATTAAATATTAATAACTGATTATGATTTTTTTTTTGCTTTTCTATGCAAATTATTTTACATATACAAATAAAACACAGCTGTAGTTTGCCTTAACCAAGTGGAATGTTTTGCTCTTCCCTCAAATATGTTAAAAATCTAAAGTATTTTCCTAATTGCTTAATCAAATTTGCAGGGTCACTTTAGAATAATGTTCATTAGTTTTAACTAGTATTAACTAACATGAACTAACCATGAGCAATACATTTGTTACTGTATTTACAAATCTTCGTTAACGTTAGTTAATGAAAATACGGTTGTTCATTGTTTGTTCATGTTAGTTCACAGTGCATTAGCTGATGTTAACAAGATTTGAATAATGTATAAGTAAATGTTGAAATGAACATCAACCAAGATTAATAAATGCTGTATAAGTGCAGTTCACTATTAGTTCATGTTAACTAATGTTGTTAATTAATGCTAACTAATGAACACTATTCTAAAGTGTTCATTAAATGCAAATATCCCCTCACTTTTTCCCACAACGGTCCTTTAACTCACAATAATGTTTCCGCAGTCGTGCTTCAAAGAGCTGTATTTGTTTGATTTAGTTTATAAAAAGCGCGTTTTTACACTTACGTTAACTCATTTTTGACTCGAATTGAGCCAAAATAATATCCATTTTCAATTTCAGTAATTTTCCAGCAACTGCGCAAGCTGGTTCAGGCTGATAAAAGGCATCAGGAATTAACTATTGAGGGGAACAATGACATCTTACATTTGTCCCTTTTTTCATCCAGTCACACACAATACATGTTTGGGAAGTTTGCGAGGGGACTAGATCCTGACAACATTACTTCTTTCATCCATTCAGCCGGAGAAAACAAGGCTTGAGATGTCACATCTCTTTATGTGTGACACCCCGGGCCCCAGAATGTGGGCCGCGTTCATTGGTAGGGCAGTCAGGTAGGCTGCATGGAGTCCCGCAGAAGAGGCTCAGCGCTGGGTTTCCGCTCTGGCTGAAAGACTCGGGACAGACTGGCGTGTCTGTTGCCGGGTGATCAACAAGGTGGTCTGGGGCCAGTTCAATAGAGGGAGAAAAAACTGGGAATGGGCACAAAACAAACAGATACCTCTTCCCACAATGCAGGAATAGGAATGGGAATATGAATGCGATGGCGAACTTGTTTTAAAGATGTTTTTCTTTTGACTTTGGGATGTTATCTCCACTTCAACAGTGGCATGCAGAGAGATTTCTTCATTTAATAGTTAAAAAAAGTTATTTGAGTAATATTTATGTAAATTGATTTAGTCATTTTTATGTCAAGTAATGCGTTGCGTTTCTCGCCTGGGCTGGGTTTACTTGTTTGTATAAATAGATAACGTTCAACTTTTGGCAAACGTGAAGGCCCTTTCATACCAAAAGTGAAATGAATAATCCTCAGGCTGAAGGAGATGTGAACTCACATCTGCACACTAGAGGGCGCTGCTCAAACAATGGTGTTGCTTATTTGAAAATGCAAACCGGATATTTTGTTTTAAATTTAAAAGTAATGCATTACTTTACTAGTTACTTAAAAAAGTAATCTGATTACATAACTCGCGTTACTTGTCATGCGTTACGGCCAACACTGATAGTCAGCTGGCATGTGGATACACTTTATAAGTGTATAAAATAGTTCACTTACAAACTGTGATCACAGCCATTATTGCCTCTGGAGCCAGAGCCAGGAGAACTGCCACAGACAAGAGGAACGAACGATAGTCTGGATGTAACCAGTCTAAAATAAAACATTTCGCATCCCGTGTTTGTGCATGTGGTGCGGCACTTCTGTTTCGCTGTTCACAGTACCGGGATATATTGCCAGTACTCTCATCTGTCCTTTTTTAGAGATGAATCTGCATCGGTGGAAAAGCAGCATATATGATCAGTATCTAATTGTGTTTAATGCTAAGAAGCATGAGGAGTGAGTGTGGTGTCAGTCAGTACATCCATCTAGTTGATACACTCAGGGCTGGGTGGGTTACTTTTCAAATGTATTTCACTACAGATTACAAAATACATGTTTTAAAAAGTCATTTGTAACGTATTTCGTTACATTACTCAAGTTTAGTGACTTCATCTAAATACTTTAGAATACTTTGGAATACTAATAAGTGTGGAACAAACACAAAAAAGATCATTGAGAGTTTTTATCTCACAATTCTGACTTTTTCCCTCAGAATTGAGTGATATAAAGTTGCAATTGTGAGTTATAAAGTCAGAATTATGAGATATAAACTCGCAATATTGAGAAAAGTCAGAATTATGAGATATAAACTCGCAATATTGAGAAAAGTCAGAATTGTGAAACACAAACTCACAATTGTGAGGAAAAAAAACTAATAGTGAGAAAAAGTCGCAGTGACGAGTGAATTATAAAATGACTCACAAAACATGAAAACGGTCGTGGATCATCAGGTCATGACAGGACAGTTCAGTTGACAGTTTTTTATATAAATTCAGTCATTTTGTCTCGTTCAGGACAGAACTAAATAAAAATAATAAAAGTATTAAATGTTGATGAAACTGAACTGGTCTTTTTCAGACGGTCAGAGTCAGAGAATCACCAATCGCTGTTTAAATGACATTAAAACTCAAAGTAATCACTTTGGTAATCTAAAACACTTTTCAGATGGAACTGGAATCTGATTACCACCCATTTCAAATGTAACCGTAATGAAATACAAATACGTCACTAAGTTACTTGTATTTCGTTGCTCCTCAACCCTGACCATACAGCACTTCAATATCGCAGTCACATTCACTTACAAACACAACAGTGATTCTCCAGATTCTCAAAAGTGTCGATCTGGCAAAGATCATCGACGGATGAAACGCAGCTGCAGGTCCTGTTCCTGCTCGACTGTCTCATGGTAACTGCACAGATCTGGATGAAAAAGCTCATCTCCAACTCAATCTATCAACTTCCCATCTTCTCTATACAACCAGATCATTCAGCTCCACTTCACAGATCCATCCAGGACAGGAACAAGTGCCTGCTGGTTCCAACATAAAGAGAGAATCCGCTTCCCTAACTTTCACTATACCGTTTCTCCCTACTGGAATGACACAACCCTTGCTTTCATCCTCTTAATGTACCGAGTCTCTCTTAATAATATAGTCCTCTTCATTTCTATTGAGCTTTCAAAGCAGCTTCACAGAAAATTGATGGACTGAGGTTGTTTTGGCTTTACAGCAGCTGTAAGAAAATATTATTATCGAGCTAAAATAGGTCTTAATCACTTCCGAAGACCTTTAATGTGTTATTTTACATGTTGAGTCTATAGGTTTGTGTATTTGAATATATATATTAGTCAAAGTGACATTGCCAAATTACTTCTATATTATTTTTCAAACACAGAAAAATTAGTGGCGTCCGCGGATCCAGGTGAACTGGAATAATTTTGATAATGTTTTATATATAGATAAGGAAAGGAAAGGGAAAGTTTAGTTGACTCTTCATTCCTTCATCTCATCTGGAAACGACCTCAGGATAAACAGAGAGATATAATATTAGCGTAGACGCCATTCTTCTTCTTCTGATGCAGCGAGTGCATCCGGTGTTATGGGAAGTGTTCCCGGTTCCGGCTGACCTGATCCACGCAGCCTAACGTAGTACATGTGGATCATGTGTTTGTGTATCTTTCTCAAGGAATAAATGTAATGAATAACTCATTTCTTATGGATTTCGGTTCATTTTTACTGAGCTGATTAATTCAGACAGCTTCCATGGATTATTTCATTGCACCCTAAAGTTTCATTTAATTCATAAAATCTCCAAGGGAAGAAGTTAATCCAAGGATGTCTTTATGTATCAGTATATTTCTCCTGTCTTTGTGTGTGATTTGTAAATTAGCTCCTCCCCAAGGCAATTCTTTGGGTTCTTCTGAAATAATTCAATTCATGTTTGCTCTAACAGTCAAAGATCAGAAACTTTTGTGTGTGTGTGTCAAACCTCAGTCTACCATGCTGCAATAACAAGCCGTTTTCCCCAGAACGCATGTGCACGCTTGATTGGTCGACGCAGAGCTTCCCTCGAGTGAGTCTTGTCTGGTTGCTCTATTTAGGGTAATGGAGGTGGGCAGAAATAAATTCAGCAGTCAAGGCGAATATCAGGAGTTAATGACTTTTCCAGATCCGCCCCACATCCACCTGCCCTCACAGCTTGATAGAGGGAAACACACAGCAGGCAGGACAAATGATGTTCTTTCCTGGTAGTTTATAAAAAAATAAAAATAAATAAATAAATAATATAATATGATATAAAATAATATAATATAACATAATATAATATAATATGATATACAATAATATAATATAATAAATATAATATAATATAATATGATATAAAATAATATAATATAACATTATATAATAAAATATAATATAATATGATATAAAATAATATAATATAATATAATATAATTTAATATAAGAAAATATAATATAATATAATATAATATAATATAATATAATATAATATAATATAATATAATATAATATAATATAATATAATATAATAAATATAATATAAAATAATATGATATAATAATATAATATAATATAATATAATATAATATGATATAAAATAATATAATATAATATAACATAATATAATAAAATATAATATGATATACAATAATATAAAATAATACAATAAATATAATATAAAATAATATAATATAATATGATATAAAAAATATAATATAAAATAATATAATAAAATATAATATAATATGATATAAAATAATATAATATAATATAATATGATATAATATAATATAATATAATATAATATAATATAATATAATATAATATGATATAAAATAATATAATACAATATAATAAAATATAATCTAAAATAATATAATATAATAATATAATTTTATATAATATAATATAATATAATATAATGTAATAAAATATAATATAATATAAAATAAAATATAATATAATATAATATAATATAATATTTAATTATTAATCATTAATACTGCAAATAGTTAATTTCAAAATTTACTAACACAGTATTAAAGTCTTGTATTAATGCACTGTGAACTAACAGGAGCAAACAATGAACATCTGTATTTTTATTAACCAACGTTAACGAAGATTAGTAGATACAGTATCAAATGTACTGCTCATGGTTAGTAAAGTAAACAACAACAACAAAATACAATAAACATTTGCTACCGACACACACACAAGAGTACACATGCTACATTTGGAGTATTAGTAGATGGGTTGCTAGGAAACAGACCACTCAACTTCAACACACGTGACATCTGTGGCCTCCTGTGGACGGACTCCACTGCAGCTGCTCAAATAGGTTCATTAAGTTTTATAGAATCCCACTAAATGCCTAGATTAGAGCTCAGAGGTTAATACACATTCAGATAAGCCTTTGAAATACTTGCTCTTTCTTCACGAGTGCATTGACATATGTCCATTTTTGTCTTTCTTCCATTTGCAATTAATCGTCTTGGAGATATGCATTGAAGTTCTTTTGTAATGCCGATGTAATGACCGCTAGAGATCTGTAGATCTCGTGCCAACTATTTCATTGACAAAGCCAATACACTGATATTGTATTTAAGCTTAAAATTCTCCCTTCAGTTTCTCCTCCAGCTTTCAAAGCGTCATCCAGCAAACTCAGACCAGGTAGAAATAGCAAACTTCACATTTTCATATATTTCGCAGTGCGAAAGTAGGTCTGAGTGGAAACCTTTGGCTAGTTGTGCGTGAGCTCAGATCCCTTGGCTAGAGGTGTCCACATAATTCTCGTGCAATCATTTTAGGTCACTGCCTCTGTGAGGGAGCTTCTTTTTTTTGCAGTTACACCACCCATTGACCATCAGCATTATCATCAGCTCCGGCGACTGACTGAGCGCTCAGGCAATGACAAGCAGCCAGAGGCGTCTCTCTGGCAGAACTCCAGAGAACAGCACAGTCTTTAGGCTCTCTTTAACCTATACAGAACCTGTGAGGTTTTCTTGGTGCTCGGTTCCCTTGAATAACCGAGTAGAAGGAGATTGTCACTAGCTATCCAAAGCTGATCATTAAAATTATGTGTAATATTGCATAAAAGATTTGTGAATAAAGCACTGCTTCTATTCCACGTGTTCAAGAGAACAAAATCATCACTTCCTGGGAAATTGGCTCAAAATATAAGTTGCTAACCAGGAAGACTCTGGCTCTTTTTTTTCCCCCCTCCATCATATCCCAGACGAAAGACAAGAAACGCTGTCATGTTCTCTAGCGTTGGGATGCTGGTGTTTGGGAACGCGATCGTGTGAATTAAACCAATTCATTCTGATGACAGACTTTGACTCGGACGTTTCAGATCCAACATTTGAGATGCTGGGATGCGATTGGTCCGCTGCGTAGTCCAGTTATCCAATCACAGCCTCTTTTGAGTGATTTGTTGCACACTGAGGGATCTATTCGGTAAATATGTTTCCATCATAGTTTATGCGCACATCTTCTCATCAGATTAACAATTATCTTCCTCAATTGAACAAGATTTTAGGCGCATTTTTAGAATGTATTCATGTCTGGAGGATGGAAACATAGCTAGTGATATATTGTCAAATTAATAGTAAATATTTTTTTCAATATTTTAAGACAATCCACACTTGTATTATGTTCAATATAGTCTGATTGATTAATGCTGGTAATTCCACAGTTGGTTAAATTTGCATATTAAACAATAATTGCATTTGAGTTGTAAACGGTATGGAATTCCCCAAGGTTCAGTCCTGGGACCACTTTCATTGACATAATACAGATGTAGATTTCATTAAATTTGGGATACAATGTTCTAACTTCTTCTGAAGATCGTTCTGACAGCAGGAATGTCCAAAAATGTGTTTTCTTACTCTAGGAAACCAGAGATAAATAACAGGATTTTTTTTACAATTTGAAGAAGTTCCCATTTTAGAGATATTTAAAGGAAGACAGATTTCCTTTACTGTATACTCATAGTGCAAACTGAGGCTGGTTACGGATTTATTTGCTAATCAAAGACACGCATTTTTGGATGTTACTTTGGCATATTCCTTGGCTAATAATTTAATATCATAATTTAATCAATCATAATGTCCATGGCATCGTAGTGCTTAGAATGTAAATGGTTTCATATGAAATTTGTATTTGTGAGATTTAATCTAAAATGTTTATGCGTGAAAAAAATACGCTCCTTACATAGGCCTTAGTGATTGCTTGTAGGGCATGCATTAAAACTAAGAAAAATATTGCTTGTTTTTGCAGTCATAAAAATCTCACACGAAATAGCATGTCCCTTATGTCATCTTGTTGAAGGGTCGGTGCTTATGAGTCCCTTTTCACTCCTTAAATGTCATTTTAGTGCCTTTTTAAAGAGGAGAACGTGAACACCTTTATGGACATTTGAAATAATGATGAACACTTTTTAGCAAGTTCACCACAAGTTACTTTCTTGTTTTCATCTCTAACATTCTGTTCATTTCCATGTCACTCTGTGATGTTTTCAGTTATATCTACTTGGTCTGGTTAATTGGCCATATAATGATTCGACCTGACCCTGCTTCACAGATCAACTCCACGGAGAGCGATTTAAAATGACTTGAGGAAATGGTGATGCCTAAAAGTCTTCAAATATCTTCAGTTCATCTACGGTGAAACTGCACAATTTTCACTCGCCAACAGGTTTTGCACAGACAAACGCCCCAAAATCGGAGGCAAATTGGTACTCGTTCACGTGAGTGACAACCACGCAGAGTGAATTATCAAAGATGCAATCTGAGAGAATCAGCAGCGCATCACCGACGCCTGTGAGATATTGAGCATGCTCAATGCCTGGACCTGTCTGCGATTCAAAATACTGAAAACGTGTTGACTGAAAATGACATTGGCGATGACCTACAGCCAATGGAAGAGCAAGATACAGGGCAGCGGGAGGTTTGGGGAGGAGTTATAGACCTACGTCTCCCCAAACATTTCCTCAAAAATCCTTGTTTTTCACAGAGAATTTGGACCGTAAGCTTCTTGCGAGCTTATATTTTTAATAACAATTCACAAATCTCCAGTGTCACGTGTGACCTTACGTTTTTTCCTTAACACTTCTTGCATGTTTGGTTGTGAAATGTAGTTTGCGGACCAGACAGAGTTGTCAGTGATTGTTCCTATTGTAAATGTAAACCCTCTACCCGGTCCTCCTTGACCCGCTCTTGAACCCGGGTTCTGGCATGGCAGTCGGACGCTCTAACAAGGAGGCTAAAGGCTGCAACCTCTAGCACAGTGGTTCTTAACCTTGTTGGAGGCACTGAACCCCACCAGTTTCATATGCGAATTCACCGAACCCTTCTTAATAGGAAAAAGTGGGGTGTGTCATCACGAATCATATGAGTCGGGTGTGTGTCTTGACCTCCGCCGAACCCCTGAGACTGACTCACTGAACCCCTGGGGTTCGATTGAACCCAGGTTAAGAACCACTGCTCTAGCATCTGTCGCTAGGGCATCTCTTGTGGTCAGAGGAGTGAGGTTTACTCACACAGCAACTTCTAGCTGGCCTCCGTTACACTCACCCCCCTAAACCTCACTCCCATCCGGGTCACGGCACCAATATAACCCCTGTACCCAGGTCCTACTCACCCTCGTCCCGAGCGGGCCTCGAACCCCTGTCTTCCAGCATTGGAGCATCGGACGCTCTAACAAGGAGGCTGCAACCTCTAGCATCTCCTGAGGTCAGAGGAGTGAGGTTTACGCACACAGCAACTTCTAGCTGGCCTCCGTTACATTAAGTCATGCAATGTGCAACCCCCCGATGCCGATCCATCATGCAGTGTGCACACAGCAGCGACCCCAGATAGTCGTGCCGTGTGAAAAGAACAGAAAATAGTACAGAGTGAACTCTGCAGTAGTAGAGAGTTGACATACATAATGATGATGCATGTTCCAATATTTATACTTAAATATGCTGCATTTGACAAGACAGATTTACTGTGGGTTCCACAGGTCTGAGACCATATTAAAATTACCTGTAAATAAATGTATAGGTCACTAAATGACTGTACCGGTTATGGTCTTGTTCTGTTCCCTCTTCTACTTTAGCCAGGTTCACACTGTGCAATTTTGGGCATGGTTTGGTTGTCCGAGACAAATTTTGTGAATCCTCACCAGATCCTTTGACAAGTTGCCAACACCCGATTATTGACCGTTCCGATCAGATTTGGCCTCCAATGAAATTCTGGCAGTGTCAAAAAATTTGACTTCAACATCAAAAACCAATTGGGGCACAGAACCTGACGACGCACTTAGTGAGACAGCAACAAACCCGCACTTGCTCCACACACATCTTCTTCATTTTTTCCCCAGGTTTCACTTTCAAGAGAAGTCATGATCAAAATTAACGCTAGAGGTTGTTTTTATTTGCTTGCCTCCATTTCTATCCCACATGTACATCACCGAACGTGAAACTCCGGATGAGTCTTCTCGCCGCTGTTGCCTTTGGCTTGCTTAAGTTGGGGACACTTGCTTGATATCCAAGAGTGTTTTTGATATGCCTGCAACTGAGCCGGATGATTACGTCACTGTTTTCTCCAGTGCTGATATACATAAATTAACTAGACTAATAACTATTGATCTTTGCAACGGAATGAATCAATAATATATAGAATAAGCTGCACAATGACACCATTTTCTTTGGGAGCTGCTGTGCAGCCAAAATTATTTGCCAGTTATTAATATAAAGCTGCTTTGCCACAATTTGCACTGTAAAAAGCGCTATATGAGTAAAGGTGAGTTGCGTCCATGTTTAGACAACCGAGATCTCCTTCATTAACTGTATTTAAGCCCTAAGATTCCTCAGTTCTTGATCTGATTTCGCTTATGCGTGTGTAATAAAGTCATACGAGTTTGATTCCCGTATTCTCCTGTGTGTTTCCAAGTAAAGACTTTGTTATCATTGCAGCCACCAATACGTGACATGTATTGACGTTCAATCATCAGTTTTTTATCCGAAATCGTGCTGGAGAACATGAGCTGTGCCGCTATTGACTTTTTCATCATTTTAAGATTAATATTGATTAGTGTCATGTCACAATGACATAATCAACAGAATACAGACATATGCTGCACTGCAATTAAGCTCTTTTTTCAAGCACAGGTGTCGGCAATCTGTTCTTCACTTTCCTCCACTCATCCTGCTTTCAGCCTATTCATCACTATGGAAACGGACTGGATGGATTGCTCGACTGCGCAGTGATTGGTATGACGCCACAAATGGCAGTGCGAGATCATGACTTGGTACATTCAGCATTTAAGGGACCGGCAAGGGATGCAAGGGAGGAAAAACCACATCTACAGTTTGTGTGCTCTTGCACAAAATATTGTCAACAACGCAACAAAGTTTCACTTTAAACACAACACATCAAAATTGGAGAACTTAACATTAGAGAACGATTGACTGCAGCGATTTCTGCCAGGTCAATTACAGGTCTTTGTCAATGATTGATAAGCTGTGGCAGAGGCAATTGAAGATCCCAGTGTAACAATCCAGCCTTGCAGGAACTAGCGCGACCAGCTGCACTAATTAGTATGGTTGTAGAACACAGAAAAACGCTATCATCACCATCCTTCAGCTGTCACTATGCACTGTATAGCCATGCACATGTTGTGGTTCCTGTCACTGGTGACACCAAGTCAAGATCGATAGATTTTAATTGCTTCTTACCTCGTTTTCCTAGTAGCCATGGGAAAGAAAGTCTTAAAGGGAAATATAAGAGATGCAGAGGATGCAGAAAAGGTCATTCGACGTATAAAGGATTAAAGAATGTACAAATGCATTAATGCATTTATGCATGATGAAGTGTGACGATGATTTAATCAAGGCAAACTATTATCTGAAAACGTATGCGCGAAGCTCTGTGCGAACAGTTTTATTTTAAATGGCTGCCGTATATTGGTTCTCAAACAGCTAACAAGTACTAAGGCCGTGACAGATGTCACAAGCTGTAGGCAGTGCTGTACAAAAACAATGTGAAAAATGCCTCGGGCCAACAACAAAAAGGACTACTTTTTCCCAAAAGTGATGCCAAAAATCCGCAGATTCCACATAACACATATTGCATCAGCAAACATACTGTATAATATCCTGTATTACAGCAAACATGATACGGGTCATTCCTGTTCTGGAGTATCTTTCACATTTGCAACTTGTTTTGTCATTTAAGGATTTGGATAAGGATTTTCATCATCATAATTTGATTATTTACACAACGGCACAAAGATTATTAGGATGGAAATAAAGAGCAGTTCTTATCTTTATATTAAACCATTTGCTGTAATTCTGACAAACAGGATGAAATGTTTTAGAAGCAGTCAAAACAAATACTATATATATATATATATTCATTGCTAATATTCACCGATGTTATTGAGCACTCATGAATCAAAGGATATTTTTCCACCATTTTGACTCTTTGACATACAGAATTCTGTTTCTGCTCAACACACTGTCCAAACGTAACGAAACTTGATACACATAGACTTCAGGTCGTTCTGAGGATCCACACCAAATTGTGCAAAAATATGCCAATAGGTGGAACTAAAAATCTATTATAACTCTGCAACAGTGTGATCAGCAGCCAATCATTTCCACTGGGAATGAATGAATCTACAACACAGTACACTTACAGTATACCCAGAGTTTAAAACAATTAGTCTGCAAAGAAATCTGTGATTTCAACATGATTATACATCCTTGAACAGTACCTTTATTTTATATATACTGTATATCCGAATGACACTGAATTTCTACTTTTCAGTTGCCACACAAGACTGAATACATGTTATCAGACATAAGATTATTATTTAACAAGACACTATCCTGCAAAATACAGCTGTAGTTCAAACCTCACAAATGTGCTATGCAGTTTGCAAACATTTGCTGGAACAACGGTTTTGGGAAACACCATGTCAATTATGTTGACAGTGACAGAACTTGTGATCACAGATGCTTTTGGGAAACACCCCAGAGCGTTACTGACAGACTGGGAAGAGAGGAGCTGCAACAATGGAGAATATGTGAAAAATAATGAAGATTCAAGCATTAAACCTGTTCTAGTAGAGCCTAAAAACAACATCAAGACTTTGAAAAGGGGCAGAAAAAAGACTTTGTCCTGCTTGGTAAAAATGACCTATTTAACAACAGAGAAATAAATGAAATTTTGATCCACTGACATAAGCCATGTTCAGTCAAACAAATGCGACTGCTGAACAGAAAGAACATGAGTCAGATGCCTCTGGTTCTGAAATCCAGTGTGATGATGACAGCTCCAGTAATGAAATGACCCGCAGCCCCTCCACAGTGAGGCACTTCCATGCATCCAGGGCAGTGAGAGAGGACGGCTTCGAAGGGCTTTTCAGGGGAATCAGTGAAGTCAACTCTCCATGTGACCCACAGAGATCCACCATCCTCTGGAGATCTCCAGTGCGTCCAGCACTGGATGAGGAGCACGTTAAGATGGGTATATTAGTGCAATGAGCTGAACCGAGTGAGCGGGAAAGAAAGTGTCTTCTCAATAAGGTTGTCGAGGTGGAGGGCACTACATTGATTATTGAGACAGATTTGATTTGACGTCGCTGTCAGGTTTCTGATCTCACTGTAATTCAGGATGTCATCTGCAGATAAATGAGAGAGCTAGCTGAGACGTAACAGAGGCAGAACAGCTGCCACCGACGCCGTAGATCCATTCCACTGTGCCCGAGGACGTCCAGCCGCTGAGGGCCTAGACAATAATGCCTTTCTGAAGGACATTTGTGTTGTCTCAGTGTAGCTGTGATTGGAGATCTGACAGAATATATATATATATATATATATATATATATATTCAGGGCTGGGTGGGTTACTTTTAAAATGTATTTCACTACAGATTACAAAATACATGCTTTAAAAAGTCATTTATAACGTATTTCGTTGCATTACTCAAGTTTAGTCACTTCATCTAAATACTTTAGAATACTTTGGAATACTAATAAGTGTGAAACAAACACAAAAAAGATCATTGTGAGTTTTTATCTCACAATTCTGACTTTTTCCCTCAGAATTGTGTGACATAAAGTTGCAATTGCGAGTTATAAAGTCAGAATTATGAGATATAAACTCACAATATTGAGAAAAGTCAGAATTATGAGATATAAACTCACATACTAAATTCACAATTGCAAGAAAAAGTTAGTATTGCAAGTTTATATCTCCCAATTCTGACTTTATAACTTGCAATTTTTAGTTTAAATCTCACAATTCTGAGAAAAAGAAGTCAGGGGAAAAAAACAAATAGTGAGAAAAAGTCACAGTGACGAGTGAATTATAAAATGACTCACAAAACATGAAAACAGTGGAAAACATGAAACTGAACTCGTCTTTTTCAGACGGTCAGAGTCAGAGAATCACCAATCGCTGTTTAAATGACATTAAAACTCAAAGTAATCACTTTGGTAATCTAAAACACTTTTCAGATGGAACTGGAATCTGATTACCACCCATTTAACATGAAACACAGTGACTCAAATTTTGTATTTTACTGTAGTATTAACTAGAAATTATGCATAATTACATGCAATTAACCCTAAACCAAACCCTCATCCTGACCCTAACTCTATATTAAGTACATGTAGTTAATTGTCATTACTCTGTACTTAAATGTATAATTACAGTGTAATACTGACACCTTAAAATAAAGTGTGACCGAATGTCAATATGTTTTTGTTGTTTTTTTACATGTTATTATTTGACCAAATGTCCGAAGTGTCTCTTTCATACACGATACAGTTATTTTACGCTATAGTAATCACAATAGTAATTAAATCTGTAACAGATGTATTTATGAATGATTCTGAGCTGTACTCTGCATCATTCAATAGTACTTTGATCCATTGCACACCTGATTTCAAAATATGCCTTTAGGGATTTGATTAACTTTCGAGACAAAGTCATGATTAATTGTGTTTGGGTTGCGCAATCGGCCGAGGTTCATGCAACTTCATTTATAATGAGAAACATTTTACAGTGTTATTTCAGTCAAATTTTCCCTCCAAACTCCCTAAACAGAGCATTTTTTTTCCAGTCTAGTTATCAGACGGGTGATTGATGACAATAATTAATCCTTTCAGTGGCAAAGGCTCATTTGCGGCAGCGTACCGCACAACAGCATGATGCATTTACTGACCCGACTTCATAATTCACTCCTTGCTCGATGCTCACACGCTATTTCTCTTTGTTAGCATCTAAATATCAGGACAGTGACTTGATAAAGCTATTTAAGCAATGCCAAAAGAGGAAGAAGGAGGAGGCAGAGGAGTGGAGAAGGGGAGGACATAAAGAGCTGGAAGTGCTGGCGGCCGCAGTCATCACATGTCTCCATCAGGGAAAGGTTAACATGATGGGTTGTGACAATCTCTCCTGGCAGGCTTGCAAATAGCTCCCTTATAACCAGGAAACTAAATAGGACAAAAAGATAGATTCAGAGTGCCGGGATTTTAACGGAGGAATCCACCTGGGTCTTTTTTACGACGATAATAATGAAATGTTTCAGTGTGCTCAAAAAATACTGACGTGCACAGAGTGAAGGATGGTCGTTCGTGTCATTCGTGCACAAAGCCTTATAGCAGACATTTCTACAATGTGCATGTACAAATGTGTCTTAAACAGCACAGAAAATAAACAAACAGAAACGATTGCCAATTGGCATTTACTGGGTGTTTGGTATAAACAGAACACTAATAATAAAAACTTGCTGCAAGTTGCATTGACAGACAATCTTCAGTATGATGCAGGTAGTTATGGTGAAACCAAAGGATCAGCTAGATCCAAGATTTAGGCTTTTTAGTAGTCATGAACATGAAAGCGGTTCCAAACGGTAGGCAGCAACATAATGACGCCTACTAAGATTACCAGTGTGCAAAATCTAGGGCGCTATTGCATGTTTCCTTTGTGGACAAGGCAATCCCAGAATGCATCACAAAGAACACAATCAAATTTAAGACGGTGATCAAGTCAAGTATTTCGTGCAGATATTGTGTTTCATCACTAACGTGAAACCGACATCAGCTGAAAGTCTTGCACAGTTGCTGTCTATTTAGAATAACTCAGTCACTTATGAGCTTTCATATGGGTTATGATTCTGCGTATATATGGTCAGGACACTGCAAAAAAAAAAAAAATCATTATATTTTACACTCAAAAAAATATTTCTGTCTAAACATAAGTTTTATGTCATTTAATTACATAGCAATTTTCCATCCATTTTTCCAACTAATAAACTGAATGTGATTCGTATTCATCAGTCATATGTAAATGAAATAGGTGAGATTTATGTAATAGTTGAGTGTCTTTTATCTTCAGTTGATTTCATCAGTTGTAGTTCTTGTGTTTCTCAGTGATTCTGCTTGTTAACAGCAGGCGTTCATCATTACTGCTCAATCATCACTTCATGATCTCATGAACTCTGACGCTGCTTCAACGCTACTTTAACTCAGTAGTGCGCACACACGTGACCACTAAACAGTGTTCATTCACCTGTGAACTATTACATCAATCTCACCTATTTCATTTACGTATGACTGACGAATATGAATCACATTAAGTTTATTAGTTTGTTTATGTTAAAACTATGTCATCCAAATGGATGGAAAATTGCTATGTAATTAAATGACATAAAACTTACATTTAGACTGAAATATTTTTTTGAGTGTACAAATATCTTAACATTCTTAAAACAAGATACATTTACTTGAGAAGCAAAATTACTAGGAATATTAAGGTTGAAGTATTTTCATGAAGTGTGTAACGTTAATTTCACTGAAGGTGAGTCGTCCAAACCCAAGTGCAGTTTATTAAAATATTAAACAAACACTGACCTAACTTAGACTTGACTATGAACATGACATTAACTTGAACATAAAACTAGACTTGACTTGACTGCAGACTTGATTATGGATCTGATTTGACTCAACTATGCATGACTGGACTGGACTTGAACACACTAAACTCAATGGTAGGTTGCAGAGACAAAGCTAGACAAGAGACCGTGAAAACATGAGGGTTATAAACACAAGAGCTGTGTCCGAAAGCGCTCCCTGTCCACTATCTAGTGCACTATATCGGGTGTCTATTTTGTAGCGCTGTCCGAATTCCCTGCATTCCCTACATTCGTTCACTACCTTTACCCACAATCCTCTCTGATTTTTACGCTCGTTAAAGCGCCGTCACCCGAAATCCAACGATCGAGCGCGAAAGAAAAATAAATACGGGAAGCGGCAACTTCTACAAACGCAAGTGTCATTTTTTATTCATTAGAACAGTTAATTGAAGCAGGTTTATATCATAATATATAGACTCATTATCACATGATGATTTGGTGGATTTTTCTCATATGTCAGTGAACTGTTGGACAGTGTATTTATTTACTGTTATATTTTTGATAATCAAATGTGACAGTTGTTATTTTTAAGTATAAATGTACTCAATAGCATGACACCGGTGTTTTTATTCTCTCTTTGTTCTCAAATAAACAGTGATATTAATCTAAACAGGACATATTACAGACGGGTGCAGGAAATGTTCATGACGAAATAACGTCAGCGTCCGACGTTCTCGTTCACTCTTTGCTGATCTAGTGCACTATATAGGGGTTAGTGAACGAGGGAACGAGTGGACGCTTTCGCAAACAGCTAAAGACTCACGACTAACAAGACACACCTGTAAGTAATTAAGATGATAAACCAATGACAAGACAGGACGGAGAAGAACACACCAATGGAGACATAACCCATGAAACAAAGGAACCAGATCACATGAGGGGAACCGGGAATGGGTGTGTTGGATTCGAGTGGTGACTGATTGGTGCATGACATCAAAGTAAAAGGCATTGAAACACGAATGCTGAAAATAAGAAGTACATCGTTAAATGTAATGCACCCGTTGGCAAATGTATGTCATTTCTGAAGTCATTTTTCTTCTCGTTTCTAGGTATTTTTGTACTGGAAAACTAGACAAACGTAATGAGTAACGGTATAGACATTAAGGCTGCTCAGTAGGATTTGAAACAGAGCTTTACTCTTTGAAAATGTTTGTATAGTGAAGAACGCTGTAGAAATGCATTGTAGACTTGAGCTCCTGAAGCCTTCGTCTTTGAACTGTCCTGTCGAGTGCAGCTCACCCCACGCACACACCCCGCGCTCCCAGCCACAGTCTGTCTCCTACATGATCCGCCCTCCCCCAGTCCTGTTTGTTACACAAGGCTGACCGACCAAGATGATTCATGAGAAGCAGACTTTTTCGATTAAATCATCTGCCAAGATGCATTTGAACAAAACCATTGTCTTCGCTTCAAGTGCATTCGGCTGGCCTCCTGTGTTCGCATTGTTTGGGTTCTATTCTTTTGAAGAGTTCTGATTTCAGATGAAGCGCGTGCCGATGCGGAAATACAATTTTTTTTTTTTGCATTTGATCTCTCGAGGATCAAAGTATTGGATTCACAGGCCATGCCGAAGGGTGCATACGCTGAAAAAAAAAAAAAAAAAAATCTTGCTTGGTATTGTTTTTGTAGTATTAAAGCAAGGTACGTTTACTTTAGAAGCAAAATGATTCTAAGAATTAAGTTTCGTTTAATGGGGAAAAGTGAGTTTAGGTGTAAAAAAAGAAAAGAAAAATGATAATAATCTGCCAGTGGTGTCGGAAAAATAATCGTGACCCCACTGGCGGATATTATGTGTTCTCACTTGATTTTTTTTTCTTCAGAAGACAAGACCCAATCATAAACCAGTGCTTTTGCAAGTTTCAGCGTGACGCAGTTATCATTTATCGTCCGTAAAGAGTAAATGCTCTCGCGTCCATCCGTTCGCCCACGACTGAAACGACTGACCAACAAAAACCTGCTCTGAAGTCAATGGAGCGATCTACATTTGTTTTGTTATTTAAAACAAAATACAGGCGGGTTACACACACGGAGGCGCGCGGCAACACACAAACACGCCGAATATCAAAAATAAAAGGATTATACTCTGGAGAAGCGTTCTTTGACAATGTCAATAACGAATCCGCCATGATGCAAGAGCAACTGGCTTTGACGGGAAATGGGAGACTCTGATTGGTTTATCTCACGTTACGCCCAAAACACACCCGTGACTCATTACGAGACGAGCACAAGCCTTTTGGACCCTGATCCTGGAGCGCCGGCCATCGTTAAACTCGCAAAAGTGGATTCAGACACACAATAAGAGCGTCACACCGTGTGCTTCGATCGTTCAAACAGAGCCCAGAATATCTAAAGTCACGTATTTCACTACAGATTACAAAATACATGCTTTGAAAAGTCATTTGTAACGTATTTCGTTACATTACTCAAGTTTAGTCACTTCATCTAAATACTTTAGAATACTTTGGAATACTAATAAGTGTGAAACAAACACAAAAAAGATCATTGTGAGTTTTTATCTCACAATTCTGACTTTTTCCTACAGAATTGTGTGATATAAAGTTGCAATTGTGAGTTATAAAGTCAGAATTATGAGATATAAACTCACAAAATTGAGAAAAGTCAGAATTATGAGATATAAACTCACAATATTGAGAAAAGTCAGAATTATGAGATATAAACTCACAATATTGAGAAAAGTCAGAATTATGAGATATAAACTCACAATATTGAGAAAAGTCAGAATTATGAGATATAAACTCACACACTAAATTCACAATTGCAAGAAAAAAAGTCAGTATTGCAAGTTTAAATCTCCCAATTCTGACTTTATATCTTGCAATTGTGAGTTTAAATCTCGCAATTCTGAGAAAAAGAAGTCAGAATTGTGAAACACAAACTCACAATTGTGAGGGAAAAAAAACAAATAGTGAGAAAAAGTCACAGTGACGAGTGAATTATAAAATGACTCTCAAAACATGAAAACAGTCGTGGATCATCAGGTCATGACAGGACAGTTCAGTTGACAGTTTTTTATATAAATTCAGTCATTTTGTCTCGTTCAGGACAGAACTAAATAAAAATAATAAAAGTATTAAAATGTTGGTGAAACTGAACTCGTCTTTTTCAGACGGTCAGAGTCAGAGAATCACCAATCGCTGTTTAAATGACATTAAAACTCAAAGTAATCACTTTGGTAATCTAAAACACTTTTCAGATGGAACTGTAATCTGATTACCACCCATTTAAAATGAAATACAGTCACTCAAATTTTGCATTTTAAATACGTCACTAAGTTTCTTGTATTTCGTTACTCCTCAACCCTGCTCCTGGTGCGCCGACCGTTTTTTCCGTTGTTAAACTTGCAATAGCGGATTTAGACGCACCATAAGAGCATCACACCATGTGCTTCGACCGTTCAAATAGAGCCCAGAATATCTAAAGTCACGTTGATTCCCAAGCAAATGTAAATATTTGTACTGGAAAACACAACAATACTGAGGAAGAAAATCAGTGTAGAGGAAAAACACTGGCAAAGTACAATTGGTTGGCATATGATCGACAGACGTTTAATGGACTTTCTGTTAAACCTTCAAGCGTTGATGGATGTGTGACTAACAGCGCACTGAATGTCAAAGTGGCGTTCGGTAATACAAAAGCCAGCTCACACCTTCAAATAATCCAAAGTTAATCAAACAACCCTCTTGGCAAACTTAATAACGTGCCACAGGCTTTTTTGAGACGCTTTCGGAGCGCTTTTAACGGCGATGGGGTTACATTATCCTCTTAGTCTAGTGGGATGGAATCTGCAAGAGATTAATAACATTTCACACTTGAGTAGGAGAGGGTGTCAGCCGAGGAAAGAGGCACTTGGAGATTAAAATATACACACAACATATACCATGAGGATTTGGATAAACAAATACAGGCTAGTTTAAGACTAGACTTGAGGGATGAAACGAGACCAGTAGAGATGCTGTCAGCCGTCTACAACAAACTTTCACTGTATGAGAAGCAGCGCATATTAATATTCGAATGAGGAGAATCGTGATGGGTCATTATCCAAATATAGTGACAATGTGAATGTAAAATGCATGTCGCTAAACATAAACTCACTTCATTTTGATTTTTTTGATCATTTTTTCTTTTGTTCAGAAAAGAAGACTAAATTAAATATTTCTTGATTTAAGAATGTTTCCATATTTGTACATTTTCTGAAGAAGAAAATTATTTTATTACCGTGTAATTATACATTTAAGTACTGAGTAATCATAATTAACAGGGTTAAGATGAAGGTTTGGATGAGGGTTAGTTGGATGTAATGTATGCATCATTTCTAGTTATTACTATAGTAAATGCATGTAACATTTGTAATAATGACACTGTAAAATAAAGTGTTACCTGATTTTTTAAAATTTTAATTTAAATATCAAGATTCTTTATGAGATATATAAAAATATGAGATATAAACTCGCAATATTGAGAAAAGTCACAATTATGGGATATAAACTCACAATATTGAGAAAAGTCACAATTGTGAGATATAAACTCACAATATTGAGAAAAGTCAGAATTATGAGATATAAACTGACAATATTGAGAAAAGTCAGAATTATGAGATATAAACTGAAAATATTGAGAAAAGTCAGAATTATGAGATATAAACTCACAAACTAAATTCACAATTGCAAGAAAAAAAGTCAGTATTGCAAGTTTATATCTCCCAATTCTGACTTTCTTTTAGCATCGGAGGTTGGAATATCGATGCTAAAAATGATCTTCATATATCATTTTCCGTCCTTTTCTGTCAAAACTGTGTAAATTGTGTTTGTGCCGTTTAATGAATGACAAGCGCATGCCATAACATGCAGAACAACCATGTAGCTTATTAATTTGTCATGTTATTGTTAAAAAAAAGCAGGATGTTCTCGATCCATGAAGCGTTAGACAGTCTGACGAAGCTCTGTTGAGTGTTTGTGGTAGATATCTTCCAGCGGCTGTGGTTTCAGTAAAAGCATGCAGGATTGCATATGTCCCTTTAGCATCTTCTGTAGAAATGTTTTCTCTCAACCCACACCTGCTCTTTCCCTCTGCTCACTTGCCATCTCATTGATTTAGCAGTGAATCGAGGCGAGATAAAAGACAAGAGATCCATTTCTCGAGGCAGACAGCTGCATTTCCACAGCACATGTCCATGACACCTTTATGGATAAGACATAAAGACTTTACCATGCATTGTTTCCTCATAAAAGAGGCTTGTCCACTGGGTATGAACAGCGCTTGATGTAGAAGCAGCAACACGGTCACGTGTCAAAACACAATGACGCCTGTATGATGCTTTTTGCCAACCTGCGTTTGTGAATGGAAAGCAACTGAGTTCACGGACTGTGCGAGAGAGGCATCTCATTCACACAATACACACACGCCGAGTCTCATCCCAGGAATAATGAGGCAGCTGGATGTATTTTCACATCATTTTCAGTATTAAGAGCGTTTTTCATTCTGCAGCTCATGCTCATTCCAAAACATTCAGACTATTGGCAACAAAAAAATGGACTGTGGTGTGCCAATTAATGTTATGAAGTGTTACAATATTTCAACCCCACACTGTAATGAATTACTGTAAAAATTACAGCATTATTTTACAGCCGCTGGCTGTTGTTTAATAATACAGCATATTGCTGTAAACGGCAATGCATTCTGGGGTCACGTGTTGGTTTGACTCAAATTTACAGAATATTGCTGTAAACTGACCCTTTGTAATTTAAAAAAATACAGTTATTTACTGTAATCAGAAAATACAGGGAAATTCTGTAAATTAAATTACAGTAACACTACTGTAAATTTTACAGTAACTGGCTGGCAACCCTGCTGCCAGTATTATACTGTAAAATTTACTGTAATTTTTTAACAGTGCACTGTAATGAATTACTGTAAAAATTACAGCATTATTTTACAGCCGCTGGCTGTTGTTTAATAATACAGCATATTGCTGTAAACGGCAATGCATTCTGGGGTCACGTGTTGGTTTGACTCAAATTTACAGAATATTGCTGTAAACTGACCCTTTGTAATTTAAAAAAATACAGTTATTTACTGTAATCAGAAAATACAGGGAAATTCTGTAAATTAAATTACAGTAACACTACTGTAAATTTTACAGTAACTGGCTGGCAACCCTGCTGCCAGTATTATACTGTAAAATTTACTGTAAGTTTTTAACAGTGCACGGTAATGAATTACTGTAAAAATTACAGCATTATTTTACAGCCGCTGGCTGTTTAATAATACAGCATATTGCTGCAAACTGCAATGCATTCTGGGGTCACGTGTTGGTTTGACTCAAATTTACAGAATATTGCTGTAAACTGACCCTTTGTAATTTAAAAAAATACAGTTATTTACTGTAATCAGAAAATACAGGGAAATTCTGTAAATTAAATTACAGTAACACTACTGTAAATTTTACAGTAACTGGCTGGCAACCCTGCTGCCAGTATTATACTGTAAAATTTACTGTAAGTTTTTAACAGTGCACGGTAATGAATTACTGTAAAAATTACGGCATTATTTTACAGCCGCTGGCTGTTTAATAATACAGCATATTGCTGCAAACTGCAATGCATTCTGGGGTCACGTGTTGGTTTGACTCAAATTTACAGAATATTGCGGTAAATTGACCCTTCGTAATTTAAAAAAATACAGTTATTTACTGTAATCAGAGAGTACAGGGAAATTCTGTCAATTAAATTACAGTAGCACTACTGTAAATTTTACAGTAACTGGCTGGCAACCCTGCTGCCAGTATTATACTGTAAAATTTACAGTAATTTTTTAACAGTGCATCACAGTTTGGAATTCATCATTTGGCGAAAGACTTAATGAAGACGGTTGAGTGCAACACACGATATGTTGGAATAAGTCCCGCCTTCTAAACAAAAGAGCCAATCACTGATTAATAAAGTCACGACATCACTGCAGCCGCAGCTGACGTAGAAAAAAAATCAGAGTTCCAGCCTGAAAAAGAAGCTTTTTTAATGATATTTGACCATATAACAACAGTTATGGAACAGTTAATGCCAGATGTTTGTTGCTCATTTGAAATATGTTATTCAATAATGGGTGCGGCAAACAGTTTTTGAGATTTCAGGATTCAGGATGAACAGCCTGTGTGTGAATTCTCAAAGTGTCAGTCACACGTTATTGTCATAAAAGATCAAATGAAATAAAATAAAAATTCTCGTTCTGAACGTCTAGCTTCAAATGTCATTACACATCATGTTATTTACAGTCGATATTCTTGTTGTTTGTGCCAAAAAAGATCTTTTTTATTGAATAAAATGATCACTCTTATGTCACACATCTTACATGTACTTACTGTATAATAACAGTAAATCATGCATAATTGCAAGAAACAAACTTTAAACCAGAAAATCCAATAATCCAATCCAATTGTTATTTAATATTACTTAGTACTTATTTGTATAATTACACTGTAACAAGGACACCTTAAAATAAACAGTAACCTAGTTCAATCATTAGCTTTATGTGTGTATATATATATCTATATACACGGGTATATTTGAATAGCCAACAATCCATTGTATGGGTCAAAATTATGGATTATTGATTTCTTTTATGCCAAATATCTTTAAGACATTGAGGAAAGGTCATGTTTCATGAAGATATTTAGTAAATTTCCTACCGTAAATATATCAACAAACACATTTTGTAAGTAATATGTGTTGCTAGACACTTCATTTGAACAACTTTAAAGGTGATTTTCTCAATATTTGGATGTTTTGCACCCTCAGATTACAGATATTCAGATAGTTGTATCTCGGCCAAATAGAATTATTTCAGATGAATAAATCTCAATTAAAAAAACCCCTAACTTTTATGACTGATTTTGTGGTCCAGGGTCATATATATATATATATATATATATATATATATATATATATATATATATAGGGCTGGGTCGGTTACTTTTAAAATGTATGACTTTTAAAAAGTCATTTGTAACGTATTTCGTTACATTACTCAAGTTTAGTAACTTCATCTAAATACTTTAGAATTCTTTGGAATACTAATGAATATGAAACACAAAAAAATTGCAAGTTTTTATCTTAAAATTTTAGTTATAAGTTATAAAGTCAGAATTATGAGATATAAACTCACAATATTGAGAAAAGTCAGAATTATGAGATATAAACTCACAATATTGAGAAAAGTCAGAATTGCAAGGAAAGAAGTTATCATGCAATTCTGACGTTAAAACTTGCAATTATGAATTTAAATATCCTAATTCTGATTTTATAAAATGCAATTGTGAGTTTAAATCTTGGATTTCGGAGAAAAAAAAGTCAAACTTGTCGAATTGTGACATTAAAAAGTCTCAATTAGCTTTTTTTACGATTGCAAGAGACTCAAAATCAACTATGAGAAAAAATGAAAACAGTTGTGGATCATCCCTTAATGTTTACATCGCTGTTTAAATGACATTAAAACTCAAAGTAATCACTTTGGTAATCTAAAACACTTTTCAGATGGAACTGTAATCTGATTACCACCCATTTCAAATGAAACACAGTCACTCACATTTTGCATTTTAAATACGTCACTAAGTTACTTGTATTTCGTTACTCCTCAACCCATATACATACAATTATAAATATGTGGTGCACACTTATACAGTTAGGTTATTTTAAGATTTTATTTTTCATGACGTTGTACTGTTTGTCATTTTCTATGGAAGCCCGTTTCCGCCACTGCTGAGAAAAAAAATATATTCAAGTCATAATAATGAGAAACTTTCTCATAATAATGACTTATTATCTCATAATGACTTAGTATCTTTAACTTAATAAAAAAGGTTGTTTTTTGATCAAGTTAAAGATTCTAAGTCATTATCATGACTTGAATATTTTTTCTTGCTCAATATTTTATTTTAATTTTCACATTAAAGATGCAAAAGAAAAAGTGGACTTTTTATATCCACTGTGTATAATACAGAACACAATAAAACTGATATATTATCAGACCATAAAGGGGTAAACGTCACAGAATAGCAGGATTGAGGGACAAAAAACAACAGCTGTTCAGTTTATTAGCTACTACGATCTGAGCGTGAGAGGAGGAAGAACACGACTGTCCACATCAGAGAATCAACTCTTTTTCGCACCATTTTATCACAGATATTCGGGCTCATGCAGCAAATCCCGCTAATCGTTAGCGCATAATTCCCTGGTTTCCGTCTGAAGGCACGTGTCTAGTGCGTGTTTCTTCCCTCGGCCCTTATCGCTCATGACAGCACGGCCCACAGAGACACAGAGAGGACGGCATTATCATGGGGGGCGGCCGCTGATGTGTCTATCGGACGGAAAATGTGACACTGCAGACAGAAGTCCACATTCATTTTTTTGAGATTGGATGTGCAGCAGAACTCGTCATAGGTCAAGAGTAAATCAAAAAGAATTACACAGCTGCCAAAGCCCATTACTTCAGCAGAGCGGAGGTAAATGTACTCCGAATTCAGCACACAAACACATACCGCACACTAAAGCGCTGCTAAGGACTGACATGTATGAATTGTGTGTGTATTTTTCCACAGATAAAACAATCTGAATGTCTCTCGTCGAGGATTAAAGGCCGCGTTTGACCCGCGCGGGCATGATAAGATCCTGAGAGCAGAAACACACAGGATTCAGTTTAAATCAACACAACGGGCCTTCGTTCCCCACAGCGAAAGCGCGCTAAATTGGATTCCTTTGTTCTGCGTTTTCAAGTGTCTGTCCGTCCTCGACTACGGATAAACTGTTTATTACCTCAAGGTGAATCAATTTGAACAGAAAAAAAAATCGATATGCCCCCCCCGCACAATCTCATTAATGAAATCAATGGTGCAATATCCATATCTGCACTCAATGATAAAGCTTGCCATCATGTTATGGATTATTTAAGTGAAAAAGATGGTGACTTTTTTTTTTTTTTTCATGAATGTTAAAGATGAGAAGTTATTGTATGAAAATATGTTTATCACCTGATGGAATGATGGGCTGAATAACATCAGCATTAAAAATATCTCGGTTGTAAACATCAGTTATTTACACGATCTAACAACGAAAAAAGATCTCGGTTAACGAAAAATCAAAAGTTGTATCCGTCGACGTTATTTAATGCACATGAAACAACAAATGTACAGTTAATGGCAGTTACTCTTAAAAAGAACCAGCGTTATCTCTTAAAAAAATCAATTATTGCATTACTTGTAACTTTCTAAATCCAATCTCAACCTCGAACAGCTGAAGTTTGCAAGGAGACACGAAAACTTTACATTAAAAACAAAAATTTACACTAATGTTTAAATGCAATTCAATTAATTAATCACACAAAAATAAATACGAGTAATCCCGGTAATACACTGTAATTATAAATAATTAACTACATGTTCTTACTATACGGTTAGGATGAGGGTTCGGTTTAGTTGCAGTAACTGCATGTACCAAAGTGTTACCGTAATCGCTTTACTTTTTTCAAGGGAAAAGTAATTAAATGATTTATTAATGCATTACATCGATATCTAATGTTATGACCTTATTTTGACCTTTAAAGCTTCAGTTAGAGCGCGTATGAAGAGCGGAAACACATTTCCACTGTTAACTACCACTTTTGTCTCAATAAACTGCTTAGTAATAGTCAGTAAGGTTAAGGAAGTTGTTACGTTTCAGATTAAGGGATGTAGAATGAGATCATGCAGAAATAGTTTAATAAACAGTAATATGCATGCTAATTTAACAGACTTGAACCCCAAACGTGAGTGTTGCGCTCATCAGCTTTCTTTATTATACACGGAAATGTCTTAATGACATTTGTGGTGATTTCTACAGTTCATGAATACAATGAAATGAGGGATGAACATGTTTGCATGTGACTTAATGGTAATAACAGACCTATCCTCCGCGTTTATACCGCATCTATAACACGTTTATTACTGTACTTCAGTTGTCTATCAAAAGCCACTCTTTGTGCGCTCCTTTGAAGTCTTTTGCTTTCATTCGCTTAAAAATAGATCTTCAAGAAGAATGGCCAGCAACATCAAACTGGAGATTTGTATGGAGAGAGCGAGTGTCCCTCGGGCTGCGCTGCCTTTGACCCATGAAACGGCTCTTCTCACGGGAGGCTGAGGGGAGCGTCGGGCCCGGAGACATTTCACCCTGCTTTTCACAAGCACTGCAGGCAACAAGACACCAAACGACCTCGTACGTCTCCGTCCTGTTACACTTCTGACCCAGAGCCGACACCAGAACCTGATCGTGTAATAGCTTTTATGGATTGGATGCGAATTGACAGATGTGATGCATGGGGAAATTTTTCTCATGCCAACAAATGTCTATGAACGTGTGCCTTCGGGAGCACGTTTTAAATCTCAAGCACATGCACAACGTTTCAGCATTTTTCTCCATTATGCGGAAACTTGTCTTTTCCCCCCATTTCCCCCCCACACATTGTTCAGTTACTATAGAAACCCAAGCCGGAGAATTCCCTGCAAACTGAGGGCTGTCAGAGGACAATCACACAACCTAAAGTGTCTCAAATTTGTGGATCATGCAGACTAAATGTTGCAAATGTTTTCACTCTAAAGTATTTTTTCTCTCTCTCTCTCTCTTAACATTTTTGGTGCACAGCTAGGGAAGATTATAAATAGCTCTGGAGCCTAAATTTGGTAAGCCCCCTCTCCAAATTCCAGTTTGCTTTCCTGTTCATCAGCATTTCGTTACCTGACACACTACGTGCCCTGGAGTTACTATAGCAACACTGCACGAGATAGTCCTTCACATGCACGGCTTTGAAATCCAGGAATAATTTCAGAGTTTCAGATGCATTTAGAGAAGCTTTAATGTGAAATAAAATACTTAGGATGTCACTGGAGAAAATACCATTGCGTTTATGCCTTTGATGTTGCCACTGCAGGCTTGAGGAGATTGTCGCACCAAAAAATTGCTTTTTAACAACAACATTTCTTGTGTTTGCTGCCCTCTGCTGGCTGATTCTCTCTCTCTCTCTCTCTCTCTCTCTCTCTCTCTCTCTCTCTGTCTCCCCCCTTCTCTGTCTCTCTCTCTCTCTCTCTGTCTCTCTCTCTCTGCTGCTTTCTTCTAGAACACTGTGTTGCAATGAAACACAATCGTTACATTTTAGAATCCAGTGATGTATCATTGATGGTCACATCCAGTCTTGAACATTTGGATAAATCTTTAGCTTTTATTCTTGCTTTTTTTTTTCTTCCCCCAAGTAGCACACACAAAAAAAAAATCATTCAAATATATTACGCTAATTTTGGTTTCCAAGGATTCCAATCTTGACAATCTTGGAATGTTTATCAGTCGCAGTTGTGATTATCAATGTGACTGTCAGCAAATGTTCGACTATCATAATGATGAGTGGAGGATAGTGATAGGAATAATGGCGAGCCACCGTTCTGTGAGATACTGCTTGTTAACAAAAGAGGCTGAATCTTATTCTCTCAGTTTGCTGACGCAAGTCCTCCGTCTTCTCTCTCTCTGCCCCATTTCTGAGGTGAGCAGAGATATTACTGTCAGACATTAGCGTATGAATGAATCAAACACTGTTAACTCGGGCTCCTCATGTAATTAATTCAGCTTCAGCATCCTTACAAAATACAAATCATTTCACCCTCCTAAGAATTTAGGTCAGGTCTGGGAATCAACATTTGGACATCTTCGCAACAGTGAATACTATTGAGACCGAAAAGTAATTGAAAAGAGATAAAATACGGAATATCAAATCGATATGAAGAGAGATCATTAAAAAGTAGAACTTGAATGTTAAATTCAGGGTTTATTGTTCATTATACAAACACTCAATTGCCATGTCATTCTGTTATGGATCTGATGTTGAACGACTGGATTTCTGAATGCTGAATCAGGAGATCACGTTCAAACGTAAGCATGTTTGGCTCTCGGAATAAGATGCGAAACCAGATTTTGCGACTGAAGCGATGACACTGACTCTTGTTTTCTGAGAACAGAATGCATATGATTCTGTCCTGCGTTGAAAAACAGACTGAAGTGGGATGGAACAGAAAGCAGGTCTCATGTTTTTCAAAGATGAATTTTGAATGAATTTTGTCACTGCGAGAGCCGTGAGGGAACGGCGCGAGGCCGGTGACAGGATTGCTAATGAGCGGCAGCTGCGTGCTACACCGGTCTCGTATCTCTCATGGAGGAGCTCCGGAAGCATAAAAGAGGAGCGACGACAGTGAAGGACGAGAGAGGACCAGGCCTGGATTTTATTTTGTGTTTTATTATATTTGTGTATTAACTTATAAATGCATTATGAGGACAGTTCTAATAAATATAATTGAATGCAGAGGATTTTAATTGACAAGGCGATTTAAAAACAGTTACAGGTCGCATGAAACTAAGTCCATTAAAGACCAAGTAGTATGTCCCGAAGCTTGCATACTCTTCTGTTGTACACTCAGAAATACTTCACAAAAACAGTACATACTTTTAGGGCGTAGTATAAGAGGGCGAATTGGGACGCAGCAGTTGTTTACACACAGTTAAAGCTAACGTGATCGTCAAACATTAAACAACTTCAAAACTAACTAACGTTACTCAGTGAAACGTTGAAGGTGTTGATGGACGGCTCGTGAGCCGATCATCTCTTCATACTAGTTCATTTATAGCATCAAATGAACATGAATGAACATCAGAAGGAATGTTGTTTCAAGACGTGATTCAAGTTCACCAACGTTCATCTACTAACTCCCCTGACTGCTTTGACGGACAAAATGGCAGATTCGGGGTTATGATTGGTCAGATCGCCTGTCAATCAAACTGCCGGCGAAGGGTCAATTCAAGTACTCATTTTGTTTTGCATGCCAACTAACTTTTAGTCCAGGATATCCCTGTACTTGGCCGCATTCATCTTTTCCTCGATTGCAACCAGTCGTCCTGTCCCTGCAGCTGAAAAACACCCCACACCATGATGCTGCCACCACCATGCTTCACTGTTGGGACTGTATTGGACAGGTGATGAGCAGTGCCTGGTTTTCTCCACACATACCGCTTACAATTAAGGCCAAAAAGTTCTATCTTGGTCTCATCCGTCCAGAGAATCTTATATCTCACCATCTTGGAGTCCTTCAGTTTTTTTTAGCAAACTCCATGCGGGCTTTCATGTGTCTTGCACTGAGGAGAGGCTTCCGTCGGGCCGCTCTGCCATAAAGCCCCAACTGGTGGAGGGCTGCAGTGATGGTTGACTTTCTACAACTTTCTCCCGACTGCATCTCTGGAGCTCAGCCACAGTGATCTTTGGGTTCTTCTTTACCTCTCTAACCAAGGCTCTCCTCCCCCGATAGCTCAGTTTGGCCGGACGGCCAGCTCTAGGAAGGGTTCTGGTCATCCCAAACGTCTTCCATTTAAGCATTATGGAGGCCACTGTGCTCTTAGGAACCTTAAGTGCAGCAGACATTTTTTTTTGTAACCTTGGCCAGATCTGTGCCTTGCCACAATTCTGTCTCAGGCAGTTCCTTTGACCTCATGATTCTCATTTGCTCTGACATGCACTGTGAACTGTAAGGTCTTATATTGACAGGTGTGTGGCTTTCCTAATCAAGTCCAATCAGTATAATCAAACACAGCTGGACTCAAATGAAGGTGTGGAACCATCTCAAGGATGATCAGAAGAAAAGGACAGCACCTGAGTGTCACAGCAAAGGGTATGAATACTTACGACCATGTGACATTTCAGTTTTTATTTTTTAATAAATCTGCAAAAATGTCAAGAATTCTGTGTTTTCTGTCAAAATGGGGTGCTGTGTGTACATTAATGAGGAAAAAAAATTACTTAAATGATTTAGCAAATAGCTGCAATATTACAAAGAGTGAAGTACTCTGAGTCTGAATACTTTCCGTACCCACTGTATATGGACCACCTTCCATATTTCCTTAAGTGAGTTTTATTACTTCCTTCCTGCATGTTTCTGTCTCTTCTCTGTCTGTCCGTCTGCGTAGCTCCAGCTCTCCGTGAACCGCGCTGAGCTCAAGGGCAGCGATGTAAGCGGCAATGGGACAGGCTCGTCCCGCTGACCCTCTGCCTGCTTATCATCTCTGCTGGATGTCATTTGCATTCCATTAGAGCTCACTCATTCTCTCTTTCTCTGGCTCTTTCTGCCGCCAAAGCCTCATCACTTGCATTATGCAGCAGAATCATTTCATACGCCTCTGCATACGCCAGCCGCTCCGAATACGCAGTGCCAAATCAAGCACATGCTTCCGGAGGAAAAAAGGGAGGAAATGCTCTGATTAGCGATTATGTATGATTAGAGCCTGGATTTTGATGCTTTTCACTGAAACGTAGAGAGAGCGCTCTTCTTAAACATAAGTGTCAAAAATTCCAACAAAGACTCGCATACTGAACATTTTCAAATGCAAATGAATTATTTGTTGGAAAACACAACTGGTCTGGTTAAAATATCAGTATGTTAAAAGAAAAGTGCACATGGACTCCATTTTCAGATTTTGAGAATGGGTCACTCTGGTCATAAACAGGTCACTCTTTTTCATACAATTACAAAGAATGGAATCTAAAGAGTTTAAGCTTCAAGAAGGACGCAAAGGCACAATAGATAATAAAAATGATATTCCTTGTCTTTTGAGGCCGTATGATAACATCGAGTGAGTAGTTAGAAAATACGTAAGGAATTGTCAGAGCAGTAATCAGTTGGTAAATAGTGTGACAGTAAAGGATGTTTTAAGCCTGATGTATACTGACTCAGTGGATAAGACGGGAAAAAAAAACAACAAACAAAAAAATCCTTTTTTACATAAAGCATCTGCCGTTTAAAAACAGCCAATGATCAGGGCTGATTATATCTTGTCAATCAAAAGGGGCGGCAAAATGAGTCAGTCTGCAACTCAAAATGAGTCCTGTGTTGAATTTAAGCTCACACAACGATAATGCATTAAGAGTTAAAAACTGCGACGTTAAAGCAGGCTCTATTTGACCCCATGAATCACCCGCAGTTCAAGCCAGGAGTTGAAAATGGGTGTTTTCAGAGAACTCGATGTGACACAGGTCTGGAACAGAGTGAATACAACAAAAACAAACAGGGGATGAAGGGGACTGGATCAGTGACTAAAAAGGGAATGGAGGGATGAAATGGAGGTTAAGACGGAGGTAGATGGTACAAATGGCAGGACGGGAACAAATGAGGCAGGATGACAGTCGATAGCGAAAATGCAATAAAGGGGAACAGCCAGGAAGGAGTTTAAAGGAGAAGGTGTTTCTAAAATACATCCATTCATGTTGACAAAAGAACTGAAAGATATAATTGGAGATGTTAAAATGGCTTAAATTCTTCCGTATGGTGCACTAATGGTAATTTGAGAGTCAGGTGAAAAAAGCGATAAACAATAAAATGGAGAAAAGCCCGAGAGGTAAAAAGAGAACAATGAATGTTAAAGTAAAGGAAAGGACGTATGGACACAATAAAAGAGGATACAAAACAATTAATTGCAGAGGGTTGAAAAGAAGTCCCTCCGACACGTTGAACAATAGCTCCCAAATGAAAGTTATGAAATGCATCTGAATGCATTTTTAGGATAAGTTCTGTGTTGCATATTTTGTCCTACAACAACTATTTGTGGCCAGGGACACGTCATTGCCGTCGGACCGATGTTTCCTGGGAAATCGCACAGAAAAGGATGGAAAAGAACCAGATGATAAAGGCGGCAGTGTTACGAATCCTGTTCTGTTGTCCTCCATTCACCTGCCACTAGATGTCGCCCGCCCATTTCAGAACACCACACTACACTTCCCATAAGCCCCTTATGTTAATTACTGCCCAGCTGTAGCCCATCTAGCTCCCTATTTAAGTTTCCCTGGTTATTTGCGAAGTCTTGTTGATACTGTAACATTTCTGAATGTCTTGTTTTGCCTGTTTTTGAATCCTGCCTGTGTCATCGTCCTGTTGTTTATCTGCCTGCCTTTTGCCTTTCCCCTGTTGATTCTGTTTGCTATTGAGTTGACCATTGCCTGTCCGACTACGTTTTGTAAATAAAGCTGCATTTGGATCAAATTCCCGCTGACTCCCCGTTACAGGCCGAAACACACCAGGGAATCAATAAAGCATAGTCATATGTACATAGTCATGATATTAACAAGTCTCATAGCGAATGGAGAGGAAATATCTTAAAAATATGAAGATTAAACATGACGTGATATGCATTCAAGAGACTTGGTTCATCTCAACTTGAGACTCCTGTATTAAAGGATGAACCAGTGCAAGGAGAAATCGAGAAAAGAGGTGGAGGACACATAATTTATTTAGTTTGGTTTAGCATATAAGATGTTGGGGGAAAGTAAACAAATGGGGATATATAATAGTGGAAATATGGGTGGGAAATGGAATTGACATAATAATACTTTTTTACAATCCTTGTCACATGAAGTTAATTATTTGGCGTTGAGATTTCAATGCACATAAAACGTGTCAAACGTGTTAAAATGTCAATGAAACAAAGAGTTAAAGAACTCGCTTTGTATGATTGATGGGTTAGATTGACACGTAAGAAATCAGCACTAGATTTACATCTGGTTTCAGCTTCATTTCATACATAAATTGGGATGTATTAGAGGAATGTACGATAGGAAGGGATCGCTATCCAATATTACGGTAAGTACAGTATGAAATAAGAAAGAAATCAGGAAAGGGCTGGCAAGATTTTTTTTTTTTTTTTAGGAATGATGGAATGATGAATGCATACGTTTAAAGTTAGTCTTTGATCTGTCTTCAACTTATTTCTCTTTTCAGTTGTCTTGTTAATCTTCTAGTTTGTTAATTAGTTCAGTTCGTCTCCCAAGTAACATTGATTTGAGTTTCAGTTCGGATGTGTCTTGCTAATTATCTTGTTAAGGTCCTTTGTTTGTCTCATGTGAGCATTTCTCCGTGTTCTGCCTCAGTCTCTGTCGGTTCTCGTTGGATGTAATGTTGTTTTCTCCTGTGTTTTTGTGTTTGATGATAAAAATTTGCCTTCTTCCTGACGGAGAATCACGTTACGCGACGGGATGAGGGGATGAAATGATGAAAGCAATATAGATATAATTATCTCAGATAGTTACAGTTCATGAGAATATTTACTTGTTCAGACAATCTGAGTAACGAGAGATGAATGAACATCCAAACCTCACCGTAAAGAGGCCACCGACGGATGATCCCTGATTAAAAACAGCTTTAAAATGAATAAAATCATCAGCCGCAGGAAACGGAATCACTTACGCTGTTAAAACAACTTAGTGAAGAATCGTTGCTTGTGATTTTTAAGTTTTAAACAGACTATTGAATGAAGGGCAATTACCAGGTATCTGAAAAAGGAAAAGGCCCTATGAATTATAAACCAATAGAATTGACTGTTCATTTTCGTAAAGTAATGGAAATGGTGATTATGGAGAGACTAATGTATTATCAAGAGAGGGAAAATCTTTTCTCTCAAGAGTGGCTTTAGATGTGGAAGAGGAACAATGAGAATGTTTGGGAACAGACTTGAGGAAAGATTTAGTGAATCAAGACTCAACGGTGGCAGTATTTTTTTGGCGTACAAGATGTCATGGAAGAAATGTTTACTTATTAAGTTAAAAGAATATAAATGCAAGAATGGATTAAAAATGGAAGTGAAAGTAGACTGGCTAGAGAAGATAGTGTTGTTAGCCCATTCTTACAGTAATGATCAGCGATGTTTTCTCAATAGTTAACGGGAGAATGGGAAAGTCGATATTTGGAGCACTATATGGATCAGAGGCAAGAACATGTGTCGTATATTCAGGGTTGAGGAGTAACGAAATACAAGTAACTTAGTTACGTATTTAAAATACAAAATTTGAGTGACTGTATTTCATTTGAAATGGGTGGTAATCAGATTACAGTTCCATCTGAAAAGTGTTTTAGATTACCAAAGTGATTACTTTGAGTTTTAATGTCATTTAAACAGCGATTGGTGATTCTCTGACTCTGACCGTCTGAAAAAGACGAGTTCAGTTTCATCAACATTTTAATACTTTTATTATTTTTATTTAGTTCTGTCCTGAACAAGACAAAATGACTGAATTTATATAAAAACTGAACTGTCCTGTCATGACCTGATGATCCACGACCGTTTTCATGTTTTGTGAGTCATTTTATAATTCACTCGTCACTGCGACTTTTTCTCACTATGTGTTTTTCCCTCACAATTGTGAGTTTGTGTTTCACAATTCTGACTTCTTTTTCTCAGAATTGCGAGATTTAAACTCACAATTGCAAGTAATAAAGTCAGAATTGGGAGATATATGCTGACTTTTTTCTAGCAATTGTGAATTTATATCTTTTATATGAATTTTATATCTCATAATTCTGACTTTTCTCAATATTGTGAGTTTATATCTCATAATTCTGACTTTTCTCAATATTGTGAGTTTATATCTCATAATTCTGACTTTTCTCAATATTGTGAGTTTATATCTCATAATTCTGACTTTATAATTCACAATTTCAACTTTATATCACACAATTCTGAGGGAAAAAGTCAGAATTGTGAGATAAAAACTCTCAATGATCTTTTTTGTGTTTGTTCCACACTTATTAGTATTCCAAAGTATTCTAAAGTATTTAGATGAAGTGACTAAACTTGAGTAATGTAACGAAATACGTTACAAATGACTTTTTAAAGCATGTATTTTGTAATCTGTAGTGAAATACATTTTAAAAGTAACACACCCAGCGCTGAGTGTATTGTTCACACTAAGTAAAAATCCATATATGGAATTTTAGAATGGAGTTTTAAATTTCCAGTTGAAAAGAGTCGCACTATCTTCTTTACCAGTCAGAAAATAAAAGTGTAAACGTACATGGAAAACACACATTGAGAATAAAGTGGCAGAATGCACTCTAAATGTTATGAGATGTGCATCAGCTTTGAAGGCCATGTACAGTATGAGACAATGATTAGATGCACGGCATATGGATCCGCCTCAAAGTCTCAGTTGAGTAAATTGGATAAGAAACAGTCACAAGCTTTAAGGGTCTGTCGAGGAGCGTCCCTATCTTCTCCAGCAGCAGCACTGCAGGTAGAGATGGGGGAGATGTCCCTTCGATTAAGACAACAGCAGTTGCAAATGACATATTGGTTAATCTATTGGGACAGAATGAGTCTCACCCCCCCCCCCCCCCCCCCCCCCCCCCCCCCAAAAAAAGTTCTAGACCTATGCTGGGAAAAGGAAGAACAATAGCTTTGATTGAGTATTGTTAGTGAGTCAGAGTTAGAAAAGTCTCTGATGGACAATTAAATGGTTTTTTCCCCACACCAAACATCCAACAATCACAGAGCTTTGTGCTCTCTCACTTCTGATAAGAAACAACACCTCAGCTTTCAAACTCGGTCCACTTGATCATGAAATTCAAACAATAAATCCTGTTTTTGACACTAATGTGGCGTGACAGATGGCTGTAGCGGCTCAGTTCAAGCTCAGTTTCTTTCACTCTAACACAAGTTACAGCACGAAAAATACACGTGAGCTTTAAAAGGCATGTTTAAATATGCAGTATAACTTACTGAAATATGTGATGGCTCATCGAGATGTCCCAGGACTGCTCTTCAAACAAAATATACCTGTCGATGCAGCCGTGGCACATCTAATTATACCCTCTGATGCAGGCGCTTACTGATGATGTCACTGCCTACATAAAGCTGAGTCAATTCTTTTGACATGTTACACACACATATATTCACAGCCGCTTGTCACAGTCTTTTATTTAGCTTTAAAAATCACTAATGAGCTGATTAATGACATGTGCTTGAATAAACTCAAAGTTCAGGAACTTACTTGGACGTTGAACATGGTAATTGATTGAGTTCATGCAGGATTTTGATTGGTTGACTCCATTTTACTTCAACCTCCATTTTTAAAACATTTACATTTAGTCATTTAGCAGACGCTTTTATCCAAAGCGACTTACAAGTGAGGAAAACAAACAAGCGGTTCTTCATGAATTGGCAAATAACACAGGAAGTGCTCACAATACAAGTGCTCAGTACCGTAAGCTGGAGGAGGAAGGGAAAAGGGAAGGATAGGATTTTTTTTTTTTTTATGAGGGGATCAAGTGTTCACGGAAGAGATGAGTTTTCAGCTGTCTCTTATAAAAAGTCTGTTGCAGTGTTTCGTTTGCTATTCGAATCAGCAATGGGGTTTAAAAACTACGGCCGACGACGAGATTCAGGCTTTATTAAGCCTATAGGCGGAGGACAAAATCCAGTGGGAACTGGAAAGTCCCGTGCAGTCCAACATCACCGCATAATTTTGCTATTTTAATCTTCAGAGGAGGAGATGGAAGTGATTTCTAGATGGAAACGCAGACAAAAAGTTCCTGGGACAAATTGTTCTGGGAAGTTTCAGCTTAAGATGGGACTGTATATGGTTTGACCGACTGGTATGTGGTTTAACTCTTTGGCCCGGATTCGCAGACAGGGCTCAGATTGAGCCAGGATTTAAGTAGCTTCACTGGCACATATTTTAAAATATGCCAGTGCAAGTTGCTGTCGATTAAAAGTTTAAACATGTGTTTTAGTCTAGCTTAAACCTTGTCTGTGAAACTGGGCTTTCATGGTTTTAAAGGCACTGGCATGACTTTGTGAGTGAGAATAGTGACTATTTCTCTTTTTCTAGCTTGTCAGGGGCTCACTGGTGTTAGTATGCTGAGAAAAAAAACACACACACACCACTAACTAATACTTTCCTAAAATGTCACACTTGTAGTTCAGTTGGTTTGATTCGTTTGATCCGGACCAAAAAACAAAAACAGAACATCTAGTCCTGGTCCGCTCAGCGTTCACACTGGCATTTTTAACAGCGAACCTGAAGTGACCGAACCGAAGGCGTAGGGATACGGTCACGACCCGATTGGTCGCTTTTATGACGTATATTTGGCGACGGACTCGCTTACTGAACATTCAAAACAACGCTGTGTTCTGGACTAAACGCCATCATGCTTTATTTTGACCAGCTGAGAATCACGAAGAGCTCATCAAATGTTCAAAACATTCAGAACAGCAGCAGGATTTCCAGAAACTTCACCTCCTCGTCGCTCCTCGACTCATTTTGGATACGCCGATCTTCCCGCGTCGTCAAATCAGTGACTCGTAGCGTCGCGTCTCGTGACATCACGTCCTGTTTTTGGTTCGTTTACGCGTCTTTGGTCCGTGTCGCGTTCATATATCCATCGAACCGCACCAGAGTTCGTTTGGAAGCGGACCGAGACCCGTCTTTTTAGCGCACCAGGGTTGCAGCGTTCACAAACGAACCGCACCAACTGAGCGATCGCACCAGGGTTCGTTTTAACCCAACCAAACGTGACGAGTGTGAACGCACCCTTACATTCGTGAAGTGATCAGTGTTTACCGTCAAGCAGCTAAAATGACTGAGACACCCAAACAGATCGGTCTCCTTTTTAACTTTTATTTTTAAAAATGAGTAAGCGCACAATTCATATGTCCTGTGAATACCAAAATCTGTGTAAACAGCACATATAACAATTCCATCATATACGTAGAACTTGATTGTTGAATGACATATGAAAAGTCCTCAGAGAAACAGTTTTGTTTTTTGTTTTTTTTTCATCAAGAAATAGTACACACACACACAAAAAAAAAAAAAAAAAAACTAGAGAAAATGTAAAAATATACAAATTTCTGAAAAGTTAACCAGCTATTAAAACACAAACGAGTTTACTTGCACAAACTGATGATGTCACGATGAAACAGACCAGACCAAAGATTGCATGCATGTGCACCGGCTCACAGCGCATCCTGAGTGAACCACGAACAAAAAGTGCTCTTCACTGTGATCGTGCGTTACAGATCAGTACGGTTTGATCAAAGGACTTATGGCTGTTGAATTGCAAGGGTTATTCGAACGCATTTCCTCTGCTTCCTAATGACTTAATGGATGTCAATTACCGGGCCACAACCCCTCAAATAGACATGAACAAAAACATGTATTTCTACTTAAAAATAATCTTGTTTTCCCTTATATCAGTTGATATTTCTGACCCCATTGGCAGATATTTCGGATACTACTTCTCCAGTAAATGAATGTGGATATTTGTACTGGAAAACAAGACCACAAGGAAGAAAATCTTGCTTCTAGCATCCGATTTGCGGCCTTTTATACTTTGGATGGAATCAAACTTTCCGCAGCAAATGTATTTCTCACTGCATCCACACCAATATTTCGCCTGAACGCTCTCTACGTCACGTCCTCACCCTCACACCGAGCCAGCTTTCGAGTGCGTTAATGAATGACCATTTCGTCATTGATGTTATCTTTCAATGTGAACGTGAATGAAGAGTCTTTTAAAGGTGCCGTTAAGAGAAGGACAAAAACAAAAAACATCACACTATTAAGACTAAATGTTCGTGAACTTTAATGAGGGGTTCGTGATGAGATGACTCTCGGGATCACCAGTCTGAAGTAAAACATAAAAAAAAATCAACTGTTTGGCCTGTCACCTTCAATCAAACTCAGTTTAATTGGTGTGAAATGGCCAAGAATTCGAGCCGCGTAAGACAGCGTGGAGAATGGGCTCGCTACGTCACGCTCGCCCCGCGAGTCAATGCTAGCTGAAGGACAGCGAATCACAGCGTATCTGACAACTCTGAGCCTCATCTACAAACATACAGCCAACGTTTGGAGTGGTCATCAATACATCTCCTATTCATTAGAACAGCACTCTACAGTAATCTGCACTGAGCCGAGAGGCAACGTGTAAAAACATTTCACAGCACATTATACCTCGGCTTCATTCTACACGTACAGAAATGACTAATGTGACAAGAGTTACGCAACACGACGACAGTTTCATCTAGATTTAGATACACTCTGATAAAAATCATGACGTTAAATTGTGATGTGTTACCTGTTTGTGCAAAAAAAGCAGCACTACAAATGTGATCATAGTTTTCTCTCTTTAAAAATAAAGGCAAGGATATTTGTTTCTTCACGTTTCTGTCTGTTGTGCCGGCGATGTCCGTGTCTTGGGTTTAGAAATGCGTCTCCTTCTCTGTGATGGTGGAGATCTTGCCATCCGCCCTCATTTTGGCATCAGCATCATTGATAGCGCAAGGACCCCTGGAGCTGAGGCGTCCCCTCATTTTCAGATCAGGGCTGGGTGTGGTCAGCTTCTTGATCCTCTGCAAAATTACAGCCGTATTATGATAAGCAGTCTGAGAGCATTTGTGGAACATTTGATCATGGTTATTGTCCTGTACTTACATAGGACTTATATATTCTAAAAAGGTTCTTTATTGACATCAGTAGCTCTGTCACGACAGCTGTGTGTTTGGGATGGTGATGGATATGATGATGTTATTGACAATGATATAATTGGTCTTGGTGGAAATATTTTCTACTACATTACCGCCACTGTTATTGCTGCCGCTGTTATTGCCGCCGCCGCTGCGGTTATTGCCGCTGCGGTTATTGCCGCCGCGGTTTTTGCCGCCGCGGTTATTGCCACCGCGGTTATTGCCGCCGCCGCTGCGGTTATTGCCGCTGCGGTTATTGCCGCCGCGGTTTTTGCCGCCGCGGTTATTGCCGCCGCGGTTATTGCCGCCGCGGTTATTGCCGCCGCGGTTTTTGCCGCCGCTGTTATTGCCGCCGCGGTTATTGCCGCCGCGGTTTTTGCCGCCGCGGTTATTGCCGCCGCTGTTATTGCCGCTGCCGCCGCGGTTATTGCCGCCGCGGTTATTGCCGCCGCTGTTATTGCCGCCGCGGTTATTGCCGCCGCGGTTTTTGCCGCCGTGGTAATTGCCGCCGCTGTTATTTCTACCGCTGTTATTGCCGCCAATATATATATATATATATATATATAAAACCTATCGCCACCTGAGGATACAGATATTATTCACTCAAAATATCTCTCAGCAAGATACACTGTATGTATTAATGTGCAACAAATATAAGACTTCTATTTAAAGGACACCGAGATCTCTCTGCTTGAAGACATATTTCACTGATTCGTTACATGCACTGTCTGACTCTTGCCAGCAGGTGGCATTACAGTCACAGAAATGTGATAATGAATAATTAAAACAGAAAAGCATCAGCTGGCACATGCATGTCTAATAATGACAGAATACAGCTGGTCTTGCATGATAAAATGTGCTATGAGATATTATTTGATAGTAATTCAATGGATTTATGATCTCAGACCTCGTTTCTGAAAAAAGAGAAAGAAAAAACTATACCTCTGTATTTTTTTGTCTTGTTTTTCAGTACAAATATCTAAATATTCTTAAATCAAGATGCATTCGCTGCTGAAGCACAATGACTTATTAAGTGTTGTTTACTGAAGAATTCATTAAAATAAAGTGACTTGATGCCGGTTGGATCCCACTAATATATATATATATATATATATATATATACTCCATATACAGTCACTAGACTCTAATGCAATGCACTCTGCACTTTAATACAATAATTATCTGATATCATAACTACTACTTCAATGTCGGTTATTGCTGCGCGGTTATTTTCGCCGCTGTTATTAAATCAGGACAGTGGCACTTCAAAGACACCTGAACAAGCTAATCAAGGTCTTCAGACTGCGAGAGCCCATCTCAATGCCCTCACTTGTGCTCTTAGCACTTGACCACTTGTCTACAAACATGACGCCTTTCCTGTATTTGGGCCAAGTGTGCACAAAGACATCAAGACCACTACTTTTGAGTAACAGAAGGGACACGCTTACAACATATCGCCAGATTTACCAACAGCTTGGATCAGCATAAACCCTGTTTTGCCATTAAATACGTTACAAATGACTTTTTAAAGCATCTATTTTGTAGTGAAATACATTTTAAAAGTAACCCACCCAGCCCTGATTACAGATGACGGGCAGGTGAGTGGAGTGAAGGATGCTGGGACATGTAGTGAATCAGGCTGTGGCCGTGACAAGCTCTACGAGGACATGAACGCTTTTGAAATCACGTAATTGCGTTAATTACAACATGGTGTGAACGCATCTTCAGAGAGCTTCTTGTGCTGCCTTTAGTTTTCTTGCTACTCCAGAGTAGTTAAATCAAGGCGAGTTACTGATTGAGAAAAGGATTTCGGCAGTGTTGTACACTAACCTCATCACACAGCTCTGTATGTTTTCTGAAGCAGACACAAATCAATAAGACATGGCACAATGGGGTCACGTCAGGGCAGCGCCCGCGTCACGCCCACACTTTGCCATCAATTCTGTGCTACGCTCACTATATCTCCACACTCCGCAGTGCCAGAACTACTTTCATCTTCGGCGTGTCACGGCACCTCAAGAGATATGATGTTTTTTCTCTCAAGTACACACTGAAAAATACTTTCTACCTCCTATCTAAAATCATTGCCAGAAATATGAGAGGTTCAGTTGGGTGAATCAAGGACAGTGAAGAGGGTCGGAAATGATGACTCATGTCTTCAGTGATGTTTGTCGGGTACAAAGAGCAATGCTGAATATATGCTGTATAAATGAATCAAATGCATGCTCATAACTCGAGACGGAGGTAATAATAACTAAAGATTTCATTTAAATCTGGAAATAAACTCAACCTTTTTGCATTTTGAAAAACTGAAAACAAAGTGTCCATTTACACTAACTCTGCCCACCGTTGTCTGATAAAATGACAAGAGAAACCTGTCTGATAACAGGATCGGTGTGTTCGCTTTTGACACGACCAATCCACCGCTTACTGAACTCATTCTTCTCTCATCTCCTAACAGCTTGGAGTAGCATTTAAAATATTCAAAATATGTAAATTTGGCCCGACGAGTGTTTAATAGTGGAAATAAAACGTTTATCGGGTTGAGTTTCGGTTTAGGGCTTTAGTGACAGAGACAAGTAATGCCCCAATAAGTCAGCATTAATTTATGATTTTAATAAATATAATCATACACACTGAATATGTTATTATTACTGCCAGGGCTGGGTGTGTTACTTTTCAAATGTATTTCACTACAGATTACAAAATACATGCTTTAGAAAGTCATTTGTAATGTATTTCGTTACATTACTCAAGTTTAGTCACTTCATCTAAATACTTTAGAATACTTTGGAATACTAATAAGTGTGAAACAAACACAAAAAAGGTCATTGAGAGTTTTTATCTCACAATTCTGACTTTTTCCCTCAGAATTGAGTGATATAAAGTTGCAGTTGTGAGTTATAAAGTCAGAATTATGAGATATAAACTCACATACTAAATTCACAATTGCAAGAAAAAAAATTAGTATTTCAAGTTTATATCTCCCAATTCTGACTTTATAACTTGCAATTGTGAGTTTAAATCTCGCAATTCTGAGAAAAAGAAGTCAGAATAACACAAACTCACAATTGTGAGGGAAAAAAACAAATAGTGAGAAAAAGTCACAGTGTCGAGTGAATTATAAAATGACTCACAAAACATGAAAACAGTGGAAAACATGAAACTGAACTGGTCTTTTTCAGACGGTCAGAGTCAGAGAATCACCAATCGCTGTTTAAATGACATTAAAACTCAAAGTAATCACTTTGGTAATCTAAAACACTTTTCAGATGGAACTGTAATCTGATTACCACCCATTTAAAAAGAAACACAGTGACTCACATTTTGTATTTTAAATACGCAACTAAGTTACTTGTTTTTCAACCCTAAGTTAGTTGTTTTTGTTTTACTTTTACTTTTACCTCACGGAAAGTTCCTTCCGTTTTCCAGATCTGGAATACGATTCCCAGAGGGATGCAAACCATAGAGGACATGGCCATCATCCAGCCGATCCCATAACCCCAGTCTGGATACGTGTACACATTATTATACTTGAGCGGTTTGTACTTGATCAGGAAGAACAGAAAGATGCCCTGAAAAGACAATCATAAGACCAAGAGCTGAGCGTTCGTGACTCACAGACTGTAAATATCTCCACTCTTGGTGCATCAAATTCAACTCACAGAACAGATGCCGGGTGTGAAGTACTTCCAGCACCATTTGATGAAGAAGATGGGCTTGTATCCAATCATGTCCTCAATGTTCAAATAAAACCTATCGCCACCTGAGGATACAGATATTATTCACTCAAAATATCTCTCAGCAAGATACACTGTATGTATGAATGTGCAACAAATATAAGACTTCTATTTAAAGGACACCGAGATCTCTCTGCTTGAAGACATATTTCACTGATTCGTTACATGCACTGTCTGACTCTTGCCAGCAGGTGGCATTACAGTCACAGAAATGTGATAATGAATAATTAAAACAGAAAAGCATCAGCTGGCACATGCATGTCTAATAATGACAGAATACAGCTGGTCTTGCATGATAAAATGTGCTATGAGATATTATTTGATAGTAATTCAATGGATTTATGATCTCAGACCTCGTTTCTGAAAAAAAGAGAAAGAAAAAACTATACCTCTGTATTTTTTTGTCTTGTTTTTCAGTACAAATATCTAAATATTCTTAAATCAAGATGCATTCGCCGCTGAAGCAGAATGACTTATTAAGTGTTGTTTACTGAAGAATTCATCAAAATAAAGTGACTTGATGCCGGATGGATCGGACAAATAAAGGGAAAACAAGATTATTTTTCGGCGTCCCACTTGACAGATATTTTTTTTCTCGTTTTAACCACAAACTCTCGTCATTTTCATGTTTGTTTGTTTTTTTTATTAGGTATTTTGTACTGGAAAACAAGACAAAAATTCTGAAGAAGAAAATTGTTTTTGCAGTGTAACACTTAATTTCAAATTAACTACCAAATAACAGTTAGACGTTAAAGAGTGAAAACTGCGCTAGAGAGAGAGATTACTTGGCAGAGGATGGTTAGATGGACCATTCTACAGAACTGCTGACCACAACCAAAAAAACAAACAATAAAACACTTAAAAAGCATTTAAATATTCAAATTTTAGATGTTTACTAAGATCCTTCTATTATCAATTGAATCCCACATTTATAAATATATATATATATACAAGGGGAGCATTTAGGGGTTAGATGTCTTGCTCAAGGGCACTTTAGTCACGGTGTTGAAGGTGGAGAGATTTTTTTTAGATTAGATTTTTTTTTTTTTTTAGGATTTTTAAAGAGAAGTTAATTTTTTTTTTTATATTTCCATTTTTAAATCGAGAAACTTTATGTAAAAAAAAAAAAAAAAATGTCATGTCACTACCGAAACAGTGTGTGTTTTAGTCCATTGGTTGAGACTCATTTTAACACACTTCTACATTTCTGATGGGGAAATATTCCTCTCATCGCCTCTTTCACAGTAGACAGACCATCATTTTGGGTTAAATGTGTTCAAGAGTCTGACAATCTGTGTTTAACTTTAAGGAATGTCACGACCAAAAACCTATTCTGCAATTAAGCAAACTTTATTCAATAAAATGTTATTTTTGTTTCTTCTGAGTTAAGCTCATAAGTATCTAAAATTGTCACAATGATGTCACAACCGAAACATGTGGTGAAGTTTCGGTAGCGACATAAGGGGGGAAATAAACAAAATCATTTCAATATGTTTTAATAGTATTTTAGTATGCGAGTTAAAATCCTGTAATGTGATGAAGTCACTAGTGAAAATGTGCATCACGACCGAAACATGGGATGTTTTGTCAAAAACAAAGTATATTGAATTATCAGCATCAAGATGTTATTATAGTGTTTATTCAAACTAATGAATCCTTCTCTTTTAAATCAGTATGATAACTTAATCTCATAAATTACACTTGAAATATTGTTATAATTGTGACTGTTATTGATTTATCTTTTTTTAAATAGCAAAAAACATATATTTGCAAGATAGATGTAAACCAAATCTTAGTAGGTCAATGTAACCCTTCTTATTAAATGATTTATGATTGTGTTTCGGTAGTGACACATTTGGGGAGAGGAAAAATATTCCAAAACTTTCTGAAAATGTGCGAATTAACTGCACGATTACTAGAAATGTGTGAACCTTGGATATCATTCCACTTGCATACACACAAAATTTGTGAAAAAGACATTTTAACTCTGACTTTGAACCAGTTCTGTAGAATCACCCAAAGATGCTTATTAAGGAAGATATTCTTACGGAGTGATGAGTCCAAAACGAAGCAATGTCTTACCATAGATCCAGCCGATGCAGATGGACTCAAAGATGGCTACAAACAACAGACACATGCCACTGGCTGCGTACGCGTCAAAGAGCTGGAACACGTACATGCCTCCCTAACAGAGCAAAGCCACACAGTCAGAGGAAACACAGCACAAACATGGAGCATGGAGTCTTTACATCCCCGTTTTTATGCAGAATTTGGGATGTTGCAACAAAAACACTGGATGGAAATGCCAAGATGCGCATAAATTATACAAAAAACGCATGCGCTCAATTGATAATTATTTATCCGACGAGAGGACACGCACATAAACTAAGATGGAAACACATTTACCGAATAAATCCCTTGATTGGATAACTGGACTAACTAGCATCTCAAATGTTGGTTCTGAAACATCAAAGAATGATTGGGTTTAATTCACACGATGGTGTTCCAGAAAGCAGGTTATGTGACATAGCTGGATAAGTAGGAGGATAACCTCAACTTTCGGTTCCAAAAACGGGGTAAACTTTCAGGGTATGTGAGTAACCATAGCAACTTACTCTCGGAACATATCCTGCTCCGGAGCAGATCATGATCCGGGGTTAGTTTTCTTAAGAGGTATTCAGTGTGTTATTTAATTACTGTAGTTATATTAACGTAACTAAATTTGCATTTGGTTTAGAAATATAGTTATATGTACAATATTATACATACGTATTGTCACGATGGCTGTGTAGATGAGCACGAGGAAGATGAAGATAATATAATAAACAGGTAAACTTTAATAATCCAAACAGGTTAATCCAACAGAGACAGGGGAACACAACCAAAGCATAAACGTTCAATACCAGACAACGAGGGACAAACCGAACTGAACTCAGGGGATAACGAGATGAGTGATTGGGATCAGCTGTGGTGATTAGATGAGTGTCCATGGAAACAGATTGTGGCGGGAACTTCAAACAAAGGAACATGTGACAGATAGAAAACAACAACAAAGTGACAGTGCATGTGGTGAAGACGTGACACACACACACACACACACACACACATATATATAAATGAAGAGACCACTGCAAAATGATCAGTTTCTCTGGGTTTACTATTTATAGGTATGTGTTTGGGTAAAATTAACATTTTTGTTTTATTCTATAAACTACTGACATTTTTCCCAAATTCCAAATAAAAATATTGTAATTTAGAGCATTTATTTGCCAAATGCAACAACTGGTCAAAATAACAAAAAATATGCAGTGGTGTCTTAATTTTTTCCAGAGCTGTATATATATAGTATTATAATGTGTCAATGTTTATTCAATTCTAATATAAAATAAAATACAAAATAAGATGTGCTTTTTTTCCTTTTTATAACAGGACGTTTTCTATATTATAATTTCTGTAATAAAATACATATGTCATATTTTATTAAATATTTAGCATTAAACAAACAATATAATTCTTATTCTCATATTCAATAAAAAGATGGAAAAAATGATCACACAACCACCAAATAGGTGACGAATAGGTCATGGATTCGTGGCTCGGTTGAGAATGTCTGAGAACATACTCGGGGTTGGCTGAACTTACTCCATGATGCGTTTGTGGAACCAGCATACCTCGACTATGCAAGGTTTGGGTTAATCAACCGAGAGGTCAGGATATATGTGAGGGTAAGTTAACCTTGCTTTCTGGAACACCCCCAGCACCCCAACGTTAGAGAACATGACAGCGTTTCGTCTGAGACGAATTCATTTATGATGACAAAAACGAGAGTTTATTACTGATATTTTGTTCCCAGGAATATATATATATATATATATATATATATATATATCCCAGGAAGTGATGATTTTGTTCTCTTGAACACGTGGGATGGAAATGCTGCTTTATTTGCTTTATTTCTTCCATATTCCAGTTTTGTACATTAAAGGTTGGCAATCGTTTTTGTTATTCTGGTTGAAACTTTCTTCACATCTTGATAGCAATCATTAGTAAAAGTGGTCTAAATATTAAAAAATGTGTACATATATATATATATATTGCATTCAAGGAAGGTGGGATCTAAAGCTCCAAAATTGCCCACCTGACCTTTAAGTTAAATCCACAACTGTGGATGGAAACACAGCTAGTGACAATTTCAGATAACCATGGTTAAGGCCTTCATGAGGATGCTCACATGTTCACTGCATTTTATGGATCAATGGATCACTACTGCCATACCGAAAGCATCTTCCTCTCCCTCTCATCCTGGTAACAGAGAATGTCTGACAGGTTTTGTTCCACAGTCGGATGGCTTTATTCATGAAACACAGAGTGAAAGCGTTCACCTGACTGCACATTGCTGGTGGAGAGCGTCCTCCTGTCTCTGCCTGAATACAGGCCTATTTTTACCCTCACTCCAGCTATAAATGCAAAGCAGGAACGCAGTAACACGCCAGGACCCTGTCTCTGCCATCACAGGGAAAACACACTTCAAATCACGCTTTCTTTACACTGTTTACCAGGATCAAGAGGCAGAGGTTAACAATTAACTAAATCAATCCAAGCATATCAAACCGACACGATCGTGTAAACAGCAAATCTGCTTGTACGTGACAAATAAGACACGTGGATTTGCCATTAGCGTGTACTTCGCTTATTTTCTGAGATTAATTATTGTGTGGACGTGAACAAATCTGAGTTCATCCATCTGGGGAAGATTGTGATGGACCATCGTGTTTCTAATAATCCTGACGCCACTGGAAAGAACGTAAAATGATGACTTTACCTCTGTCAACATTATTAGACCCAGGAAGAAGGAGGCCACAGACATTCCCAGGATCAGAAGCTCTCTCCGATAGCCCACGCGGAAGGTTTTGGGATACATGTCTATGATCGCGGTCACAAGACTCTCCACACACACAAACTAGACAGAGAGGAGCGTGACAAGGGTTATTATTATTAACTTATACACTGTACAAAGAACTGTCACTATTATTTCAGTGGAACAAACTCATTTCGTTTGGTTTTCCAGAGTACTAAAACCGCAGAAACTGTCTCGTTTTTGTTTAGTTTAGTTTTATGTTTTCATGCACTAAAACTATGAAAACATCTAAAAAAAAAATAAAACATTTTAAAACTGAATGAAAATGACAAAAATGACAAAAACTTAAAATAATAGCAGAAAATATAAAAGTAAAATGGAATTCAAAATATTAACAAACCTATGGAAGTCTATCAGGAATACTAATGTAACACTCATTTGCCGCACGATCTGAAACGTGTTTCTGTTATCTTTCGTTTGATATTTTGTATATAATACAGTCACTTTCATTAATTAGTAACCACAGAAAAAACACTAATTAACATTTGTAAAAAAAAAAAATGCTGGAAATATTATTAACATTCCCTTGTTTTCGTCAGGTTTGGAACAGCCTGACAGTGGCAGAAATGTTATTCTTTAAAGCGCTATTGAAGGGTAAAAATGTGCGTATTAGTCACCTGACTGTCGAGTCCGAGGAAGATGAGCATCATGAAGAAGAGGCAGGCCCACAGCGGAGACCACGGCATCATGGTCACAGCCTTAGGGTACGCTATGAACGCTAGACCCGGACCTGGAATGCATTTCACCATAAAATGACTAACACTTTCTCATATGAATAATGCAGGAAAGATGAAAAGTTAATACAGACTGGGAAGAGAGGAGCTGCAACAAGCGAGGAAAACAACGAACATTCAAGTTCTAGCAGAGCCCAAAACAACAAGACTTTGTAAAAAGCCATAATAGGTCCTCTTTAATTATCTCGATGACGGCCCTGGTGAAATACTCTAACGACGGCATGTGGCTTGGCTCTGGTTTTGCAGTACAGAGACACCTGTCCAAAAGCAGCAGGCCAAGAGCAGAGATCACTGTGCCATAACACTAGAGTAATCTGCGATATTATTAATGCTGGCTGCAGAAAAATGCTCATTAAATAAGGTTTATGGATTATTTTTTTGAAGCATAGAGGCTGGACACTTGTTTTTACACTATATTGTACAGAAAACCCCTGCTTTAAGCTTACGGCTGAGTCGTTCAACAAGCGAATACATGTTTTTGAACTAATAGCAAATAACATATTTTTCTTAACAATAATGTCAGATGATTTCGAAAGCCCTTCAGCCGCTTCCATAGCCGGTCTTGCTCTATTGTGGTAAATAAGTCATGCTGAATTGTTGAATAAGTCATACAATAAAAAGCTTTTCTGAGAAGTGCTTTAAATAGTCCAGACTTACTGTAGACATCCCACGGTAGGCTACTGTATCTCTCACTCGTACTCTTACTTCTCTGTATATCGCGTATGAGGGCAAAACGAGAGTTTTCGACAAAACATGAAACTATTTTTAATCAGAAACATTAGCTCACCGGACTCTGCCACGGCCTCGATCGGCACATTCTGTTCGTATGCCATGAAGCCCAAGACAGAGAAGATGGCAAATCCTGCCACAAAACTCGTGCCACTGTTCAGACAGCACAGCATGATGCAGTCCCTGCAAAGCCAATGCAAAAGTATTCACCCCTCTTTAGACTCTCAGCATTGAACCACAGCAAAAATATTAACAAAAAAATGACAACAATATAATCGACACTTTCAAGGTCCAAAAAAGGAACTAAAGACATTAAAACAGTCGACGTGATGCAGTGCTTCAAGAGACCAGAACACTTTCTGTGCGCAAAAACGACACAAAAACAACCACTTTATTCAACAATCTCTCCTGTGTCGTTCTCAGACGTTATTTACGTCCAGCGCTTCCAGCATCGCACGCATGCGTGATCAGCTTTGACCAATACTGAGTCGGTAGGATGTCTTTAGTACCTTTCTGGACCTTAAAAGCGTTGATTATTGCTGTCAGAAGATGAACGAAGGTCTTACGGGTGTGGAGTGACATGAGGGTGAGGAATTGAGTGCCGATTTTTCAAATCTCAGAAACAGTTTGCCAGAAGGCATGAGAGCCAAGTTGATCAAGTTCAGATCTCAGTGACGTTATGGGTGAACAAGTGAAAGATCTCCACGTAACCCGAATATAATTGACCCTTCGCAAAGCCCCGCCCCCTTTAGTTCCTGTTGCTATGCGCTCTCACGCCACACATCATGTTCTCACACCGTGGAGCAAAGAGGACACTGACAACGTGTGAAACGGTTTCATATTTAAAACAGTTGAATCCATAAATAGCGTCTAGTGTGTGTTTAATGTGTCGCTCGATCATCTCTTCATACTAGTTCATTTATAGCATCAAATAAACATGAATGAACATCAGAAGGAACGTTGTTTCAAGACGTGATTCTTTGACGGACAGAATGGCCAATTCGGGGTTATGATTGGTCAGATCGCCTGTCAATCAAACTGTTTGCGAAGGGTCAGTTAGCCTACTAACAATGATTTGAGTCAGATAAATCTCAGCTTTGACAACAGATGTTACTCCAAGCCCAGACAGAGAGTGTTTTTAGACAAAACACACGGACTCGAGCGACTCTCACCTGTAGCAGTTGTTGTTGTAGCTGTTGTAGCTGCCGAGAGCCGTCAGACAACCCAGACATATCGCATATGAGAAGAAGATCTGAGTGCCTGCATCCACCCACACCTGCAACAATCACAAATTAATAACACGGCCACGCTCTAGTTGTCATTTATTTATTATAACTGATTTATGTATGCATGCACATTATTATTATTATTCATGTTCCTCATAATCTTGAATAACTTCCCCTCCCTCCAGCATCTCTTCTCTGATGACGTGGGCAGGGCAACCTGTCACTCATGAGATCAACCAATAGCAAACCACAACCAATCAATCAATTCCCTATGAGATGATTTTTCACATGCTAGTTGATCAACTCCACAGCAACGACATCAATTTATCCGTTCAGAAACGTCTAAAAGTTGGAACTTCTTCCATCAGTTTGAGCACTTTCCTCATTTTGTCTGCGTGAGATTCTCCAGCTTTGTTGTTGTTGAGCTGTTAAAGCTCCGCCCTCTTCTGGAGCAGCAGCTCATTCGCATTTAAAGGGACACGCACAAAAATGCCGTGTTTCTGCTCACACCCAAACAGAGGCGAATTTGACAAGCGATAATAAATGATCTGTGGGGGATCTTGAGCTGAAACTTCCCTGGAGACACCAGAGACTGATATCACAGCTCGTGAAAAGGGGCGTTATACATCCCTTTAAAACACAAGTTAATTTTTAAGTTATGTTTTCATGAGCCACAGGAAGCGTCACGCTCATGGATGCACTCAATGACTTTCAAGAACATCCATTTTCATGGAAAACTGTCCTCTGGTTCTGATGCAAGATTCTCTCACCTGCAACGGGCTAAAATGTTCCCGTAGCGCTCGAATGCTCTGAATAGAGTCATTCTGCCCCATAGAGGGAGGGAAGTGTAAAAATGTGGCCATAGGGGATCCATGTGAGTCGGTGGAAAATAAGCCAGCACCTCTTTAAAACGCTCTCACATAACCATTGAGCCACTAATCTCCTTTACTGGGAAAACAATCGACAACTCACAGTATTTGCTTCCTCCAGCGGGTAACCAGGGTAACCCCTCTGACCTCACAAACACAGAGCAACTTCCCTCCAAGAACATCCAGTCTATGGGGACGGTCATTTACGTCTGTTCTGCTTAACATTCGGCCGGTGCAAATGCTCTGGTTTGGCATTACTCGGACACAACGCTACATTCTTTAAAAGCTGCTTATTGGTGTTGTGGCTAATTTGGAGGTTTGTTTTGTCTTGTTTTAGCCAGGAAGTGCATCCTAAAGAAACGTTTTGATTGCAAACTCTTCATGACTTCCAAATCTCCCAAAAAAACGGGGCTCGTCGTTCATACGATTCTAACACGAGACAGTCATCAATGAGGGGGGAAACAAAGCTGAATGCACTTACTAAAATGCAACTAGTTAAGAGATTAAAATAAAGACGGCAAAATGACTTATTCACTTTAAAAAAGAAGGATGAAATGCTTGCTATGGTACTTTGGCGCAAATTCATCTCTCACTGAGAAATCACACAGATGGATTTTGCATATTGTTGAGTCCATGCACTTCACTTCCAATAATGCTATTTGTCCTCCACATGACCATAAAGTCACCAAAAATGTCAAATCATGCATGCTCTCATGGTCTTTGTTCTCTAAACATGCCGTTTCAAACAGTTTCTGGCACAGAATGCTGAGTTGCGTGGTGCGATTGTGAAGGAAGATGGTGAATAAAACAACGGAGCATAGAGAATGTGAACAGACCTCTTATTGTGTGGCATGAAAGCTAATTAAACATTTGGCGCCCCCATCGCCAAACAGCAGCCCTTTATCACCCTTTCTCTTTATGTCGTTGCTCTCTCAGGCTGTCGACGCTACTTCACATACATTCCTTCAGTCCTGCTTTCTGATGAAACGGTGGAGCATGACACACTGATCTCCACATCCGATGTTCAGCCACGTAATCCCACCAAATGACCTGAGAGTTCCCTGCTTCCTGAAAAACCTGGCACTGATTCCTTGAGGTTCATCAAGTCTGTTAGATTTGGAAAAGAAACTCTTTTTTTTATTAAAATGTCATTCTAAATCTCTGAGAAATCATTTTTGGCTTGATAGATGGTGCATGATAGTGTAAATAGTCGTCAGATGCTATTTACAGTACACTTGGAGCTCACAATGGCAGATACTATTGTATTGTAGTATATTATAAAGCAGCATGGCAATAATAAAAATATTCAGTGTAGGCTATATTACATTTATTAAAATTATGAATGGATGCTGCCTTATTAGGACATTACCTGTAAATAAACATTGTATCCCTTCTTAGGCGCTTTATTTCTACTTTTCGAATATTTTCTTAATTTTTATTTAAAATAAATGCTTCTACAAGCTGATATACGATGCGAAAAGGGGGAATTCGAACTCGGGTCGGTCACATCAGTAGCTAACGCCGCCCGTTCCTGATCCTGTTATCAGACAGGTTTCCTTTTGAAATTGTGTCAGGCCCAATCAGGTAGTGGTGGGCGGAGTTAGTGTAAACAGCCTCTGCCAACAAGGCTTCCTGTTTGCACTTGGTGTAAATAGACACTCTGAATATTTTTAGTTTTTAATGACCAGATTTCTTTACATTTTTCATGATAGCAAGTTTGTGGCCTTTAGGAGGTTTGAATTGTAGATGTTGTCGTTATCTGTGCATTTTTCTGTAAGTTTAGTCTAGGCAAAACCCATTCTATATACATGCCAGAGAAAATGTACATTCTGTTAGAAAAGCAAAGGTGGTCCTTGTATCACACTGGAGAAATGCTTTCGTTTCGTTCTAAGTAAGAAATTTTGCTAAATTTGGATTCTGAAGGTGCTCTAAAATCTGCTGGTGATTTTTTTGTAATCTAAAGGGAGCCATGGCCAAAGCTGTCCATCAACCGGGACAAAAACACCTCAATGTCAGCTCAAATCCAAGACAGATTTTCACACTCATTTGGGAGGATCAGCAAATAGAGTCACAGTTGAGACAACAGTCTAAAGAAAGCAATCAGAAAGGATTTACCGGCGATATTCGGCTAAATGAGACGATCTGGATCTCAATCCACAGCTTTTTTAGTCTCAGATTTCTGGTCAGGTCTTTCTTTTTAATGAATTAATTACTTTATTTATTTTGAATGATAGATATTCACCTAAGAAGTTTTTGTTTTTTAAAACCTAATCTCAAAATAATTATACTTCAGTTACTTACATCTTCAGATACACTAAATCTATCCACCGTCATACGTTAAGGTAAATTAAATTTCAGGGCCAGAATTTCTCTTTCATAAATGCCATAACCTGCTACGATTGATAATAACTGAGCACAAAGTCTGCATGTTTCTCACAGGATTTTATCAGAGATGAGGGCGGTCTGGGGACATCTGCATCTCTAAGAAAGAAATACATTACCAATGTAAAACAACTGAGCTGTAAAATAAAACAAATGATTATTTTATGATTAGTATTTTAGCTTACAGTACTTGCCAGAAGCTTTTATTTGGGTGTGAATGTGACACGTTTACTAACACTTCTCATTACAAATCCAGTGAAATGCTGTAATCATTATCCACAAAGGTGGTGGAAATGATCTGAATGTGAAAATAAAAGTGCAACTGCCGCATGTTTCTTTCCCAAATGCACGTTAAACTTGCAGCAAAGATGGAGTTAACCGCTGAAACTATGAACCGAGATGCTGAAAACACAGTGCCGCGCTTCGCTCTGAAACATCCCGCGCAACAGGCAATGCTTATTCAATTAAATCGCAGCATTTCACATTTTGAGTCATATCCTGAACCATAAAGAAAGACAGCTGGGTGTGAAACCCATTAAAAGAATGAAACTGTTCATACCTGAGGGTCTGACAGACGAGAGATATCAGGGTATAGATAGAACTTAATTCCATTAGCAGCTCCTGGCAGCGTGATTCCTCGAAGAAGAAGGATCAACAGCATGAAATAAGGAAAGGTTGCAGTGACATACACCACCTGCAGAGGGAAAACACGTTGGACTGAGAATGAATAATGGTTCAGATTCTACTGCATATCAACGTTTCGATAAAATGGAGGTACTTGGAGATACTGAATCTATCTGGTGCGAGAAATAACCAAAAAGTGTATATTTACACCCAGAAAAATTACAGTAGAATAAGAATACATTTTGAAGAAATATAAACAACAGTGTATAGTGAGCACATCTGCACCCAAAAAAAACACCACGAGGAACAACTGAAGAACTCTATATGACTGTAATCATAATTTCTTCACTCGATCCAGTGAAAACAACAGACGCCGTGTCTATTTCAATACAACTTTGAAAACTCAGGCAAGACAAACTCGGGCTAATTTGGTCATACTTCCTGGTTCTAGTAAGAACTGCGTTTTGGACCAGCTGGAGTTTGTTTATTAAGCGAGCAGGGCAACCACCCAGTAGAGCGTTACAGTAATCTAGCCTTGAGGTCACGAACGCATGAACTAGCTGTTCCGCATTTGTCATTGAGAGCATATGTCGTACTTTAGATATATTTCTAAGATTTAAAAATGTGGTTTTACAAATATTGGAATTGCAGCTTTCAAATGAAAGATACACACCCTGCTTCCTAACTGAAAATAAAGATGTAACAGAGCAGCCATCAAGTTATTAAGATTATTCAAGGTTATTACGTGTGGAGGTTTTTGGTCCAATAATTAAAACCTCTATTTTTTTGGGGGGGGGAATTTAATATAAGGAAATGACTAGAAATCAATTTTTTATATGAACTGTGCATTCCATTAGATTTATGAATTAGAATGTTTTCATCAGGCAAAAAAATATAAAGCTGAGTATCATCAGAGTAACACTGAAAACTAACACCATACGTCCCAATGATGTAGCATTTACAGGGTGAAAAGCAAAGGTCCTAGTACTGAGCCTTGTGGTACTCCATACTGAACTTGTCTTTTCATTTTCTGTTACAAATTGATAATGGTCATATAAGTATGATTTGAACAATGCTAATACAATTCCATTACATCTTTAAACTCTGTGTATAGAAGCAGAGGTACTGACCACACATTTTAGATGATAAGATATTTATCAGTGATGCTCAGGATCTGTTGCACACCAAATCCTCCGGCATCGTCCTGTCAGTCATCTACTGTGTCAATCTTCATGTGATAAGTGAAATCTGATGAACTGTAATGCAACCGACTACCGCAGCAAGTCCCTTTAGGGGCTGTGTAGAATGCGTTATTAATTTTATAGCACATCCCCTATGTATATCAACATTATACTGTATATGTGGAAAACATAACATCTTTGTCAGTCTGTAATGCAGTTGCCGCAGTGCTGCGTTTCAGTGTTCACGTCCGATCGCTGGCTCATTATTGGCCGGCTCCTGCGTCACCATCACACGTATGATTCGTGCTGGTCACGTGATTAGGCGTCAGCCAATACAGAGCCGGCGTTCAGACGTAGAACCTGGAAGTGCTACAACGTGACAGGAGAGAGGGGAGAAGATTGTGGAATAAAGAAGTTCTTTTTGTTTTCTTTTTGCACACGAAAAGTGTTCTCGTCGCTTCATAACATTGAGGTTGAACCACTGCAGTCACGCTGACTATTAACAGTGTTTTTACTACTTTTCTGGACACTGAACAAGGTCATTTCGTTGCTTTCAATGGAGGATAAAAAAAAACTCTCGGATTTCATCAAATTCATTGTGTTTTTTTTTTTCATCACTATGAATGTCATGGAATGGAAAACTGCTGTGTGAAGATTCTTCAAAATTTAGTAGCGTACCGAAGGGGTAGATCATGATATATATATATATATATATATATTGAGTGATTTATGATAAAGTTATTAATCAACATTTATCTTTCCAATTATTTGAATAACTTCAACTTATATTAAAACATTCATTTTCCTTTCATTTTCAAACAGAAAATAATGATGTATATTGTCTGTACCTCTCACTGAGAGAAAAGTACAACTTCTCAGAATGTTTTGGGAAAGTTTCCTGTTCAGAGCAGAGCTCAGATCAACTTCAGCCTTGAAGAAGCTGTGAATCATGGGTATGTTTGTATGTGCGCTCAGTGTTCTTTATGGGTGCTGGTGGACAACTGGGACTCTTCTTGAGACGTGCCGACGCCTCGTCCTGACTTAACAGGACATTCTGTGCCTAACTTCAGGGTCTGATCGTCAGCATCGTAATGGAAGGAGATATGCTTCTGACTTTCTGTCCATGTGTGGAAAATTACCAGCTTTGTCTAGTTTTCCTAACCGATCAGAATCTTAGTAATGACGTAGTTAGCGGACTCTGTTAGAGTATAATTGTTGTGGAAATGTGAATGTATGAGAGAGAGAGCGGCCTACGAACTCCTTGTGAGACTTGAAGCAGCTTCTGCTGATGAAACTGCAAACTATTCTTCAGTAAAATGTTCCTCAATTTATTTTTTTAAACTCTGACTCCGGGTCTTGATTCATCCTATCTGGTCTTTTGGGTCTTTAACTGTAAAAAATCCCCTACAAAATGTTCATTTTTGAACTGTCTGCGATCTGAAGACCAGACACATTTTTCATCCTATTGTGTGATGGGCTATCATGTGCAAATCAGATGTCTTACTAGTACACCTTTCTTTGAAAGGGATTCGAGCGAATGAATGAGTGAGTGCACTTAACGTGAAGGGGTTACAGCATGCTCTGAGGGTCTGCCAGAGGGGGCAGCTCCTCTCCCAAAGCCTTAATTGGGAGCCGATTGAAAGAGTTACTCTCAGGGGAGGACGGGATGGAGGTCTGAGCCAGAGGTTTTGATGGAGAAAACACTCAACAGAGCAACACAGCACATCAAATAGACTAAAATAGAGTAGCCAGGCCACCATCATGTTGTGCCTTGTCAACATGATGTTCACAGTCTTAAATTATTACCAAGTCTCAACCAACCAGTGTAAGAGCTTTGTCTCCCAAGACTCACACAGAGGCTCGAATCTTCAGCGCGATCAGCATTATAAGATCACGGCATGATTCCTCTCCACCATACATTCGAGTTGGAGAACGTAAAATGCTTTTGCAAAATCGCATTCACGATCTACAGAAATGAGTTCAACATTTTGAAGCTCTTTCAATCCCGTGAACAAAACCACCCTTGGGGGCGGCACTAGGTTCTTGTTCCTCTGGCACCCGGTCAAGACCATACGAGGACAAGACAGGGTTTGGACACAAAAGCCTCTACCCTGTTTCCCTCCAGAAGGAGCCCAACTGGGTTGTGTTGGCAGTGTGGGAAAATGTGTGGCACAGAAACTGACGATTGCTGATGACTTCAATCTGACCTGGGTAATTTACTGTACAACAAACGCATCTTCACTTTAATTAACAAATGCGTCGACACTTCAAAGTTAATCGAATGGAGACAATGCTGTGCCTAACGTGTGTGCCTGATCTTGTATGGAACTGCGATGTGGGAATCAGTGAACGTTACTGCAATGTTTCTTAACTAGGCGGAATAAACAAACCAACTATGTTAATCAGAGATCCGTAAGACATCCTTTAATCCCAGAGCACCTCACAGTATGAGCGTGGCAAAGCTTGTCCAGCGCACTAATTCACACCCTTTTCAATTAGTCTTGTAAAATGATTACATATCCACAACCAAAAACCATGGCCACTGCGACGAGCAAATCCCTCAGCAGGCTTTCAGATGCATGCGTGCGGTTCTTCTCAATGAACGGACCGACGTTCAAACTCGCCGTGGGACTTTGACGCACGCTGACTTTCTCCCAAACGTTTAAGCCCCACATTCACAGGTCAACCCCATGCCATAAATCTACCGCTGGCTTATGGGAGAATCACAAACGGCCACAAAAGACCTGTGGTGAACAGCTTAGCAAATGTTCTGAATGCTGCAATCTGTATAGCGGTCAAAGGAAAGGAAGAAAGCAGTTTGCTATCCGCCAGACATAATTCCTCACAGAAGGGAAGAGGCGAGCGGAGGAACTCTGCATGCTCCTCATGAACGCTCCACTTTCCCCCAGTGAATACAGAAATCAATCTTGGACAGGCTGCTAAAGCCTCGCTATGAAGGAGCATTCTTTCCCCTTGCTTCACGGCCAAACAAAAGCCACTTCAGGAGATATAGGCCTTGCTGCCGAGCTTTTCTCCTGGACCTGTACAATGTGAACCCATTTATTTTTCCCCACACATCCCTCTTCCTTTCTTTCCACTTTCTTTCTGGCTCATTGAGCCCGTTAGACTTTCTTAAAGGCTGCTGGAAGAATAGAATCCAGAGGAAGGCTAGTGACTGAGTTGCAGAGATTGGCAGAGGGACACAGGCCCTCATAATGCAATGGATTGTGGGTACAAGGCGAAGGTAGAGGAAGGCCAGAGCTTCATTTTGCGGTCCAGACACAGGAATAATGCAATCTGTTTGTTTTCCAAAGGCACTTTTTCACAGAAGTTTGGTTTGAGTTTACCAATAAACCATTTGGTCATTGTGAGGATGCACCTACGTTTCCGTTCGGTTTCTGGAAGGCTGCCGATTTCTGCTCAATGGCCTTTTTTGACGCCTGCCCGTCTGATATGCGAGTCACTAGTTTTGACAGCTGACATACCCTCAATATAAGCCTCAAAGTGCAATTGCATTGGGCCTTTTCAAATCCCTGGATCCGCACAAACTGCATGAGCATTATGTCACACTGCACTGATGACATCACTCGTCAGGATGGAACGCATGTCTCACTCACTCACCGCATGAACTGACCGCATGACACCAGGGCGCTAAGTTCTTCTATTCATCCGAGTCTCTCATTGAGACGTCTCCAGCTCGGCCTCTCACTCTTTGGTAAACATCTACACACATTCAACACCCTTTCTGGTCACTGGACCTTTTTGTTTTTACCTTTCCAGTTGATTTTGGACCTTTCCAAATGCAGAAATAGCATATGATCCAGGCTAAAAGTAGACAGATAGCGAGTTCCCAACGAAGGCCGCCCATTTCTTCAATCCCAGAGGAGATCTTGAGGACGCGGCGTCTAGAAGGGAAAACATTCTGAAATGAATAAGCTTTCCAGCAGGCAAGAAACAAATGAGCAAAATGGGCAAGTTCTGATGAGCCGTTACAATGACATCCATCAAACTTCCAAGAACCTCTGGTTTCCAGGAGAGCCAACTATTTGTCCTAATGTTAAGGTGGTCGTACGTTTTGTTTAACATTGACTGCTTGTGACGCAATGAATTGCGAGTTTGCGAGGGAAAGCCACAACTCTCTTTCTTGCACTGCCATTCATCATCTTTGACATGTTCTTGGGTGACATCCACTGCCTAAGCCATGCCCCCTTAGAACAAACCTTCACCATTCAACCTCAGTGCTGACAGCTTCTCAGTATTAGAGGCCTGCATGCTCAACGTGTCAGACTGAGGCCAGCAACATGCGAGAACTGTCTGACTGCTTCCTCTGTATTTGGCCTTGAATATGAAACTGTGAGGAAAAAACAAGACAACTGAGGCCAAATTTGTGTCCATACCATTCCTAGCTGTGCAAGTGCCCTTTTGATGCATGTTGACAACAGCTAAGCAAAAAGAATGACAAATTATCAGTGAAAAAGGTTACGGATTTCCATGCATAATAAGCAGTAGTCGACAGCTCTGCAGATGAACCGTGCCAAAAGTTGCCTGGAAAGCCACTGTGCATATTAAAAATTTGCGAACCGCTGGTGATCCCAGAGTTTCATAGCCTGATCTTTTTTAGGAACTTGCCCCAAACACCTGCTGATGGCTCACAGAACTATAAATGCAATGCCACTGAACAGTCAGAATCATACTCACTCCCAAAACTCTATGACTGGTGATGTGGAATATGGGTTGGTGAAGTTGGCAATGCTTTCATTGTTAAAATCCACACAGTTTTCTAAAAGGCAATGGTTAAAACAATTTGGTCAGTTTTTTCATTCATGCATTAAAACGTTTTACTTAGAAATGCTTTCTCGAATCCTCAAATGTACCGACCCGTGTTCCAATAGTGACCACACGACGCCCAGGGCAGCTCTGTTGTGAAGCAGTTGAACAGGTAGAAAATGGCCCAAGCCAATATTACCACATAATAAACATTCAGATGGGCTTCGATCACTTGGGTCGCATAGCCAATGCCTGTAAGAGGACACACAACCAATGCTTAGAGACACTGTTGGTCTATGTTCAGCGCAACGAGTAGGAATGTGAAAATAGGAACTAGTCCTCACCTTCAAAGAGTGGGCAGACTTTTCGCCAACATGTGATGCCGCCTTCACTAGTGAACTGACCTAGTGCCGTTTCCAGGAAGAAGACCGGGATCCCACAGCAGATGAAGAAGATGACATAAGGCACAAAGAAAGCACCTAAAACAGACACATACAGTTACACCTCTCAACCCATGAGAGCCATCGCACGTGATATGTGTTGTTGACAGGGAATCATAAAACCTGTCCGTTTGTTTTTCAAGCTCTACACCTTTTGAGCAATGTTGCAGAGTGATGTTTGAGAACGTTCTGTCTGGACGCTTAATATCGAAATGTGTTGCCCATTCTCAATGAGAAACTGCCCAAGCAACTCAAAAAGTTGCCCCGTGTATCATCGCCTCAAGTCAAGAAGAGCTGTCATATTCAACCAGGGTTGGGGAGTAACGAAATACAAGTAACTTAGTGACATATTTAAAATACAAAATTTGAGTGACTGTATTTCATTTGAAATGGGTGGTAATCAGATTACAGTGTGTTTTAGATTACCAAAGTGATTACTTTGAGTTTTAATGTCATTTAAACAGCGATTGGTGATTCTCTGACTCTGACCGTCTGAAAAAGACGAGTTCAGTTTCATCAACATTTTAATACTTTTAAGAGGATCATAAAAATGTTTTTTTTTTTTTTTTGTAAGACAAAATGAGTGAATTTATATAAAAAACTGTCAACTGAACTGTCCTGTCATGACCTGATGATCCACGACTGTTTTCATGTTTTGTGAGTCATTTTATAATTCACTCGTCACTGCATCTTTTTGTCACTATTTGCTTTTTCCCTCACAATTGTGAGTTTGTGTTTCATAATTCTGACTTCTTTTTCTCAGAATTGCGAGATTTAAACTCACAATTGCAAGTTATAAGGTCAAAATTGGGAGAAATAAACTTGCAATACTGACTTTTTTTCTTGCAATTGTGAGTCTAGTATGTGAGTTTATATCTCATAATTCTGACTTTTCTCAATATTGTGAGTTTATATCTCATAATTCTGACTTTATAACTCGCAATTGCAACTTTATATCACTCAATTCTGAGGGAAAAAGTCAGAATTGTGAGATAAAAACTCACAATGACCTTTTTTGTGTTTGTTTCACACTTATTAGTATTCCAAAGTATTCTAAAGTATTTAGATGAAGTGACTAAACTCGAGTAATGTAACGAAATACGTTACAAATGACTTTTCAAAGCATGTATTTTGTGATCTGTAGTGAAATACATTTTAAAAGTAACCCACCCAGCCCAGTATTCAACTCAGAGATGTTTGACAGGTTCATAAGCTGGCGGATGTTTTGCAGGCTGTGTGGTTTCAATAGCGCATCGTGCTCTCAATAAATTCTCTTGCACTGTTGTATCAGCTATATAGACACAACTGTTGTTATAATCTGCAGCTTTATAGATGTCCGTTGCAAAAAGAATCGTGGCATTACCGTGCATTTGTGTACTCGTAGTTCATTTAACACCACACAACTTAAAAGCATGGATGGAGAACTGGACTAAGACCTTGGAGGCCAAGGAGAAATGTCAGTTGCATAAACAGGAAGCATGAATGGCAAAGAAAAAAAAAAAAAAAACTCCATCAGCCCATGACAGGAGTTGGTGAAGTGTGTCGTTGAATGGGAATGAATGCGTAATCTCTTACCTCCGCCGTTCTTGTAACACAGATATGGGAACCTCCAAACGTTGCCAAGACCGATAATCTCTCCAGCCACTGACAGCACAAACTCGATCTTATTATTCCACTGCCCTCTCTCGTTCACTACCTTCTTATCTTTGATGCGCACTGCGCTCGGGTTCGACGCTTCGGGGTCCATGGTATCATCTGCTTTTCCATTTATTATGGGAATCGTCTTTTCGGCTGTCATGACGTTCTGCAGCCTGAAACATATGGATTACAACCTGTAGCTGAATCACATGTCTGGAACCATTTCATTTCAAAGTTGCCGACGGGTTAGGGCCCGCAAGGGACGCGCTTTTATACCACTAAAGGAACGAGTCTGATCCACATTGTTAATGAGTGCAACTGTGATCTGATTCTAATTGAAATTGCAGAGCGTTCCGGTGTGACGCGCAACGTGAGCGTTCCAAATCGATTGCGCGTTATGTTCTACACGCCGTGTCACTGCTTTAAATCGCAGCGATACAGTGTAGCGAATTGAGGTAAACAAAATGTTTCATCTCAGAGCAAACCCACTCGCCCCTGAATGTGTGTGAATGAGCTGAAGCTCTCTTACCGGTATAGGCACAGTGAACCTCCTCAGATCACCCAAAAACCACCCGCTCTGAGCGCTGATTCACTCTGAACCCGTTTGATTGAAAACAAAAAAAAAAGACAAAAAGAAGAAAAGTGAAAATCCCTGATGGATGTCACAGTGTTGTGACTGTGGCAGTGAGCAGCTCACTACTGCTGTGACCAGAGCTCAGATCTGATCTCCACCGCCTCTCACTGGACAAGAGCCACGAGTCCACAGCTCACACCTCCTCAAAACACCACACACACACACACACACACACACACACACGTTTGTAAACTACACAGCTCAGCAGTTGCTTGTCATATGAATGTTTGTGAAATTATATTCTGTGGATTCTTAATTTTTGGGACTCGGACGGTTGCGTATGCAGCCTATTATTTTTATTATTTTATCTTTATTATTTCTCAAGATATAAATGGGAATATTCTCATTCTGACCCACTTTTCAACAGGATAGTCTTCTCAATCTAATTCATGTAATGTAATGACTTATGGAAGAATGAGTAAGGTGCATTTTAGCTATTTGTTATTATTTTGAATATTATTATCTGTGTGTGTTTTATATTTGTGGCCCTGGAGCACAAAAGCAGTCATAAGTCGCACGGATATATTAGCCAACTGTACACTGCATGGGTCAAAATCATTAGGATATTAAGTAAAGATCATGTTCCATGAAGATGTTTTGCAAATTTTCTACAGTAAAGATATCAATGTATATATATATATAATTTGTGAGTGGATTGCTAAGCACTTCATTTGGACAACTTTAAAGGTGATTTTCTCTATATTTACTTTTTTTTTTTTTTTTAATAAAATATTGTCCTATCACAAGAAAGCATATATCAATGGAAATATTATTTATTCAGCTATTAGATTAAAAAAATTGACCCCTGGTTTTGTGCTTCACATGTTATCACACAAATATTGTGGCACTGATGGATTTTAGAATTGCACTGAAACACTGTGTGATTTTTTTTCCCCACACTAACATAAAAACAGATATCATTCCAATTCATTATTTAATTTGGTAGATCTAGAAAGTGTTGACCACCGTACAAAGTCTCATGCCATTTGTAAAAAAAAAAAAGATTTTTTCCACAAAAAGTCATTTGGGGGGTCAAAAACACCCTGAACAGCGCCAGAGGGTTAAATTGCTACAGTTATTGTACGGAAATGGTGTTTCTCATTCATGATCACTGCCTTGACATTGTCTGGTACTTCTCGAGAACAACTAGCCTCAAGCTGCAAACTCTACAAAGGCTTTCTCCACGCAGCTTAATGAGTCTCATGGATTTTTTTTTGCTCGGCCGAATTGCTTGGATGGCGAGAGCTCTTCGCTCCCCTAGTGTTCTGAGCAGCATGGAAAAGAGTGACCCACTCACTATACACCCCTCAATTAAGGGTCAGTTGTCATTTCAACTTAAAAGAAGCAGGACGCTGCATAGAGAGAGGCCACCAAAGATGCTGGCAAGAGCTCTCTGGAGACTCTATTAGCTGAAATTTGCATTTTTTTTTCTTGCATCATATGCTGTGACCACAGGACAGAACATATACCTACTGTATACATCTAACACCATGGGTTACTGCAGTCTTCATCAATGCTTCGAATGTTAAGTCAACAGGGAATGTCAAGCTGTGTCCGGCAAGAATGTCACATTTTTATCATTTGTTCCTAGTTGTCATACACACCTTTTTATGAACATGGAACATTTGAACTTCAAGTGTCGCAGGATTTAAGTGAACTGTCATAAAAAGGCTCAGAGGTGATTAAATTCATACAAAAGAAATGGTGTATACATGTGTGTGTGTGTGAGAGAGAGAGAGATAGAGAGAGAGAGAGAGAGAGAGAGAGAGAGAGAGAGAGAGAAAGAGAGAGAGAGTGTGTGTGTGTGTGTGTTTTTCCCTACGTTATGGGGACCAAATGTATACTATAGGTATAGGTATACTAGTAAATTTTGACATTGTGGGGACATTTTTTGGGCCCCATGAGGAAACAAGCTTATAAATCGTACAGAATTATCTTTTTTGAAAATGTAAAATAGCAGAACATTTTGTGTGATGGGTAGGTTTAGGGGTGGGGGGGGGGGGGGGGGGGCAGAATGTACAGTTTGTACAGTATAAAAACCATTACGCCTATGGAATGACCCCATAAAACATGAAAACACAACGTGTGTGTGTATGTGTGTATATATATGTATATATATAATGTATATATGTAGTCAAAGCAGAATACCATTAATATTCAATTGCTCAACTAAATTTTAACAAACAATTCATTTGTTTTTTATATTAATGACATAAAAATGTATAGTAATAAGAATAAGAAAAGTCTAGTAATGAGATAAGACATCTCTTTAAATAATTTAACATTTTGTGCTTTGAAAACTAAATTAGCAAAAGATTTGATTTTGTTTACTTCAATAACATTGGCTGATGCATCATCATCATCACCATCATCATCGTCGTCGTCATCATCATCACCATCATCGTCATCATCGTCATTCGGCACACTCTAAACATATCTAAATATTTTACAATGTAAAAGAAAATGCACATCGTTAAATTACTTTACATATAAACTATAATGTTTTATTTGTTTGCCTTCACTGTTTAAACAGCTGCTGAAATGAATTGCACATTATTTAATTACATGATTAACATTAACAGTTTCAAATGTAAAATGCGTGATTTGTATTTTACAGCAGAACCGCTTTCATTTACATACACAGTATGAAACAGATAACATTGTTGAGTAATTAATTTAATTTATACATGTGGTGTATAAACTACTTGCTATTATTTAGTCAGCTAAGTTATGTACTTTTTCCATCCCCCAATAACGTTTTTGGATGAAAAACAACTGAATTGCTAAATGAGGGTCTTATTTAATTAAAGACATTGTTACTGTAACAATTTCCTGTAAAGCTGAAACAGTCAATTCTGAAAACCACAAGAATGTTTGAATAGAATTGAAAAGACTTGCTTTCTTGTCTTGTGGACTATGTAGTGCAGTTATAATTCACAGAGAAACATTTGGTATAGAGAAATGGATTTAAGATGGAGCTGTTAGAATTCATTAGCGGCAGAATCAAAAGAAATGAATTAGTCTGATGGGTGAGGCTCAGGGAAGCGTCACATCTTTTCCTCCTCCAGGAGGCGCTGTATACATGCAGCGTTCATGACCTGTTGCACTTTTGTTTCCCAGTGGGAACTGCTATTCCTCCCTGATGCAGAAGAGACAAAAAAGCCCCTTATTCGAATAGTCATTTTAGTCGAATCGTTTTGGATCATTTAGACATTTGGAAAATGCCAATCCAAAAACACAAAATCTTTATAGTCCACATTCTGATTAGTCTCACATGGAATTTTGCAACATTTTCAGGGGATAATCTGCGTAATGGATTTAAACATTGTAAAATGGGCTTAATGGAGCTGTGAGCTGTCATTATAGCTGAAAGCAAAGTCCAATTAGCCAACGTATGTAATAAAAAACACACCAGGGCAGTGGATGTGTTGAACTTTGTGACTGACAATCGATTCCAATTGACCCTTCGCAAACAGTTTGATTGACAGGCGATCTGGCCAATCATAACCTCGAATCGGCCATTCTGTCCGTCAAAGCGGTCAGGGGAGTTAGAAGATGAACGTTGGTGAACTCGAATCACGTCTTGAAACAACATTCCTTCTGATGTTCATTCATGTTTATTTGATGCTATTATTTATTTGAGGCTTGTCGGACGTAGCAACAGTAACTTAAGGGGGCGGGTCTTTGCAAAGGGTCAACGGTGTGTAAATCCATAGAGCTTGATCACGTGGACACACAGATAATGTTGCTCATTTCTTATTTAGATGTACATGCACACGACGAGTATAAACAAGAGTTAATTTTGGTACTATAAAGCAGAAACCATTATAAGATCTGCCAATTATGAGATCAATAAGGATATTTCCTTCACGTAGTACTTGCACAGATGGTTAAGGTTATGTGACTCGGATAATAATTTTTGACCGACCCTGTGATCTTTTCTAAAGGCCTCGGGACCCCTGCCTGACCGGCGCTGGGATACTTTAGAGAGCCAGAGAAATGGACATCCTCAGCTATAAAGTTCCGTCCCACAATCAGATGTAATTAGGGATGATTACAATTTGGATGTATCTTCCTTTCATTGTGTAACTGAGCCCATGAAAAGGATGGACAGGAAACACACATATATCACGCCGACGTGATGCATAAAAGGTGGCCCCTTGCTAAGCATTCAAAACAGCCCCTTTGAAGGCTTTGGAAAGACACAAAGTTGAATACAAGGTTGAGCAATACAAACAGTGTGAGTCTCTATGGCAATGTTGGTTCCAGGGAGGAGAATAACTAGCCCTTGTGTTCTCTCATTCTCCCAGGCTGTTAAAGGGTGGAGGGGTGAGCAGAAAAGGAAGTAAAACGTCAGGGAAATGTGTGTGCTTGCAGTAGAAAAGTTAGAGATAATGATGTCTTCTTGCAACAACTGGACCAAAGAGCATTTGACAACAAAATGTACTTTAATTCTCAAAAGGAAGCATCACTTTTACTCTGCCCCACCAAAAGTGTCATATATATATATATATATATATATATATATATATATATATATATATATATATATATATATATATAGACAGGGTTGACGAAATACAAGTAACTTGACTGAATGACTGAAAAATGACTGAATTTATAAAAACAAAGTCAACTGAACTGTCCTGTCATGACCTGATGATCCACGACTGTTTTCATGTTTTGTGAGTCATTTTATAATTCACTCGTCACTGCAACTTTTTCTCACTATTTGTTTTTTTCCCTCACAATTGTGAGTTTACATTTCACAATTCTGACTTCTTTTTCTCAGAATTGCAAGATTTAAACTTTTTAAACAATTGCAAGTTATAAAGTCAGAATTGGGAGATAGAAACTTTATTGTGAGTTTATATCTAATAATTCTGACTTTTCTCAATATTGTCAGTTTATATCTCATAATTCTGACTTTATAACTCACAATTGCAACTTTATATCACAAAATTCTGAGGGAAAAAGTCATAATTTTGAGATAAAAACTTGCAAAGACCTTGAGTAATGTAACGAAATACATTACAAATTACTTTTTAAAGCATGCATTTTGTAATCTGTAGTGAAATACATTTTAAAAGTAACCTACCCAGCCCTGTATATATATATGGAAGCCCAGGTTTCTTTGACAGTGGCCTTCAGCTCATCTGCATTTTTTATTCTCTTGTTTCTCATTTTCCTCTTGACAACTCTCCATAGTTTCATGTCTGGTGAGTTTGCTGGCCAGTCAAGCACACCAACACCATGGTCATTTAACCAACTTTTGGTGCTTTTGGCAGTGTGGGCAGGTGCCAAATCCTGGAAAAATGAAATCAGCATCTTCGAAAAGCTGGTCAGTAGACGGAAGTATGAAGCCCCACAAAATTTCTTGGTAAACGTATGCAGTGACTTTGGTTTTCAAAAATCAGCACACCAAATCATCACAGAGTGTGGAAACTTAACACTAGCAACTTGGGCTATGAGCTTCTCCACCCTTCCTCCAGACTCTAGGACCTTGGTTTCCAAATGAAATAAAAAGCTTGCTCTCATCTGAAAAGAGGACTTTAGACCACTGGGTGGACGAAAAAAAAAAAAAAGTCCCGTTCTTCTTCTCCTTAGCCCAGGTAAGACGCCTCTGACGTTGTCTGTGGTTCAGGAGTGGCTTAACAAGAGGAATATGACAACTGTAGCCAAATTCCTTGACACATCTATGTGTGGTGGCTCTTGATGCCTTGACCCCAGCCTCAGTCCATTCCTTATGAAGTTTACCAAAATTCTTGAATCGATTTTGCTTGACAATCCTCATAAGGCTGCGGTTCTCTTGGTTTGTTGTGCGTATTTTTCTTCCACACTTTTTCCTTCCACTCAACTTTCTATTAACATGCTTGGATACAGCACTCTGAACAGTCAGCTTCTTTGGCAATGAATGTTTGTGGCTTACCTTCCTTGTGAAGGGTGTCAATGAGTGTCTTTTGGACAACTGTCAGATCAACAGTCTTCCCCATGATTGTGTAGCCTAGTGAACCAAACTGAGAGACCATTTTGAAGGCTCAGGAAACCTTTGCAGGTGTTTTGAGTTGATTAGCTTATTGGCATGTCACCATGGTCCAATATGTTGAGATAGTGAATTGGTATGTTTTTGTTAAATGTGAGCCAACTAAAAAAAGACAACTAAAAGAACCAAAGATTTAAACTACTTCAGTCTGTATTGAATTTATTTAATACACGTTTCACAATTTTAGCTGAATTACTGAAATAAATGAACTTTTCCATTTTAACATTCTAATTTATTGAGATGCAGAACCTAAACAATGTTCTTCTGCAAATTGCATGCAGTTTTAATTTTAACCACTAGTTGGCCAAAAGTTACATAGTGTACCTATAGTTTTTTTTTTTTTAGTAAACAAGATATTTAAGAATGATTTAAGAATGTTTAGATATTTGTACTGGAAAACAAGACAAATACACTAAAGAAGAAAGTAAATATATATATATAATTATTATTATTATTTTGCAGTGCACTACACGTTGATTTCATATCAAGGCACACATAGGGGATAAGGGTTATTATATCTGTACAGCAGCATGCCATGTGAAATAATACATCATTCATCAATCCAATCTGTTTATATATACTCTATATTTGCACTACGATTCAAATATTAGTTTACATGTGCATTGTTGTAAGATGTGTCACTGTAGCCCAGTGGCCAGCATTGACCCACTCCTCCAAATTAAACTCTTTTGTTGCATTTATTTCTGTCCTGCCAACTCTGAGATTGGCATAGTAATGGACACAGAACAGTTCTTAACATATTCACTATTTTATTTGTTTTTGGTGTTGCGCTGCATCATTTTAGAGGGACTTCACTATTCCAATATACAGAATTTAGTAAGTTAGTAGGTAAACATTTTAGAGTAGAAATTTCCATAGTAACCTCTTTATGAAAAGCTCCATCCATCCATCTGTCCATCCATAGTTTTTGGATCAGATCTTTTTATGCTCTTTCACATTATAACTCTTCTTCTGAGGTCTAAATTGCAAGAGGACAATTCTGTAAATATCCAAAATCATGAGCTATTTAGAAAGCAGAGCACCTTTGAAGGTTAGTTCAGTAAGGATTTTGCCCTGAAAAGTATGCAGATTCGTAAGAGTCTCAATAGATATTATCCATACTGAATTAGTACTGTAGTGAGATATGTGTGGGTAATGGCAGCTTGGGTTCAGCAGGTGGTCTGGGCACCAGCTGTCGTGTTTCTCTTCCCTCATGGGACTGACGTTCATCCTTGCAGATATTATCACTTAATTACACCCCCAGGGGCTTTACTCATTATTGTTTTTTGATGGCAGCAGAGGTACACTCGAGAACGCAGTGAAGACTATAACTGCACACTCACTTAAGTGTTTTTATTATGACGTTTTGGCAGACCGTCATTGCTTTCCTCAAGAAACACTCAATAACATACACATATAGGATATGTTTTTAAGAAGTAATTCAACGTCAATACTTTGTGGAACTAAATGTTGAGGAAAGTAATGCTAATTGCGTAAAGGACCCTTCACAAAGTGAAATGAATAAGAGTGCTGACACATGTGGTGGAGGATGAAAAGCTTGCAGGATAACCGACTGTGCCACATTAGACGTCACTTTGGACATGTAGCCTAGCCTAGGGTGAAGAACAGCCTTAACCCTCCTAGGAGCAAACTCGAGGCAAGAGGGAGCAACAGAAAGAGCCTGCAGGTCTCCAACTCTTTTAAGGGACATAATAGCTAGCAGAAAAGCCACTTAGATTTAGAGAAACTTCTGTCACCTCGTCAGGAGATTCAAAAGGTGGACCACTGCCAGGTCCCATACAGAAACCCTGGCTTGGACTACAAGCCTCATCCTCAGACCACCGCAAAGGAGATAAACAATTAGTTGGTGTTTCCTCAGAGGGTCACCCCTTAAAGGTGTGTGGAAGGCAGCTATGACCACCACATAGACCTTAAGTGTGGATGGGGAAAGACCATCAGAGAAAGGGCTTTGGAGGAACTCCATCACTGGGGGTCCAACTGCCATTCTCTGCACCATAAAGTGAACACATTCTACTTTAAGGTGTAAAGTTTCCTCATGGAGGGAGCTCTAGAGTTTAAAATGGTCTCAACAACCTCGGTTGAGAGACCAGTGCTCAGAAACTGGTCCCCCTCAGGGGCAAGACTCAGAACTTCCACAGCTCCAGTCGGTGGTGTTGAATTAGGCCCCTGGCTTGCGAGAGCAGGTCCTGCCTGATGGGGCTCTGCTTGGAGGGCTATGATGTCTGAGAACCTGACTCAGGCTGGCCAGCACAGGACTTCTAGGAGTAAACTGACCCCGTCCTAGTGGACCCTCTCTAGAACCCCTTGCAGCAGTGTAATCAGGGGAAATGCATTCAGGCACCGCCCATGGCATCGAGCCCCAGACAGCTGAATGCGTGAGGGAAAACCAAAGCGGACAGTGGGTGTTCTTATGAGAGGTGAACAGAACTACCTCTGCTTGGGCGAACTTCCTCCAAATCAATCACCATCTAAGGGTGGAGTCTCCAATCCCCGGGCCTCAGCCCCTTGTTCGACTGGATGTCTGCTCCAAAATTTTGGTCACCAGGAATAAACATTACTCTGAGCGAGAGTAACTTTCCTTGCCAGTCTGCACAGAGGGTGCAACCTCAGGCCCCCTGTTGCGAGATGTAGGAGACCACCGACATATTGTCTGTTCGTACCAGAACATGATGATCCCTGAAGTCTGGGAAGTCAGTTGATGTGCCATGAAAGATGATGCCCTCTCCACAGACCTCTGGTTAAGCGGTCTTCCATGACCAGTCCCCAGCCTGTGAGAGATGCATCTGCAGTCACAATTTTCTGCTCACAGGATGCTACCAACGCAGGACCCTGGGAGAGGTGAGTATGTGAATGCCCTGGAGTTTCAGCAGAGTCAGCTCTGCATCCGTACACTTCATGAAGCTGCGAAGGAATAAAGAAGAATCCGGTTTTGGTACACTTTTCCCCCAGAAACAAACCCCAGGAACTTCATGTGTTGGAGAAGGATGGATATTTGACATATGAAATAGGAAATATGTGTCCTTGAGATCTATGTTGACAAACCAGTCCTCGGACCTGATTTGACTCATGATGATAGGGATAGTTAAAATCTTGAATCCGAATCTCCTCAGAGAACAATTCAATACCCTGAGATATATGACGGGGTGCAACCCTCCATCCTTTTTGTGAACTATGCAGTACCGGCTACAGAACCTGGCCTCCATCTCGTGAAGAGGCCATTCTTTGGCCTCCTTCACTAAGAGGGATTCAACTTCTAGCTCCATTATGCGACCCTGCTTGGGGCTGACGATAGTATGCACCACCCCACTGAACTTCTGCAAACGGTACTCAGATTTAATTCTGTAACGCTTCCTGACTGTACGGGCAAGATTCCTCCAAGCTTCTACATACTCTACTAGGCGGATCAGTCACTGGAGACTGATGTCGAGTGTTGTGCGTGATATAAGTTTGGTGCCCTGATGTGGGCAAACAAGATTTTCCACAGGCCTCATCTGTGGCAGCAAACTCAACAGGGCCGCAACAACTTCGGGCGGACACTTCGATTTGCATTCACTGGCAACCAATGAGTCCCGAAGCGCAAGAGGCGGCAGGAAGCAAACACTGATTTCCTCAGGGCTCCGGGGAGGAGTGAGATGTTGTCGCTCCACCACAGGGAGGGGGGACGCCCTCAGAGGCTTGCGCAGAGTGTCAGGACCTCTTTCTCGCCTGAATGACAGTCCTCAGATCTGCCTTCAGCTTAGAAGACTTTGGGTGAGAGTGTTGTTTCAACCCCAAGGCTTTTTGAGGGGTGGCTGAAAAAGCAACACTCTCCTTCTGCTGTTGCAGGTGTGAGGAGCTGGCGGCTGATGTGTCAAGATCTAGAATGATGGTGGGGGATGAATTGTTTAAATGTGGCTGACTGCCGCTTCACCTCCTGAAACTACTCGACGGCAGTGGATATCTTCTGACACAAACATTCGGAAATACACCAGTGGTGTATGAAGGGAGATGGAATCCTTAATGATATCTTGAGCCGAAAATGCTTTTTTTCAACCAGAGATACCTGATACGGTACATGGTCTGTATTCTTGAATGACTTGATTTTGTTGCAATTATGTGCACATAATCATAAGATGGGTTGTCATTGGGTAGTTTATTGTCCTTTTCCAGTTTACAGGCATCTCCACATTCTTCTTCATCACTTGTATCAGAATCGATTTCAAAATCACTGTTCCCATTTTGGACGGCATCAATGAAATCATAAACATTGTGGATGATTTGGCCTTTCCTGGCTGGTTGTATTCTGAATAAAACAAAAACACTGATTGATTTACATATTCCAATCATACTCCCACATTTTAAATAATTCACACTTTCCACAGATTTAACACAATACTGTCTGGCTATCTTATTGCACCCTCTACTTATCACACTAATTGCATTTAAATCCCCCACATTATCATCTGTCTCTCATGCATCAAGCAGATATTTGGGCAAACAAGCCCAGAAAAGAAATCAGGACCAGTAAATGATAAGATACAGATCATTTCAAATATTGCTACACAAATCCTTTTTAAATTCTCAAAGAAATAGCTTATTCCTTAACTCAATTCAATAATTAATTTTGAATAGTAATAGTTCAATAGTAAAAAATAAGCTCAATAATGTAACAAAGAAGACATTTAAAACTTGTGAATGATCAAAAGCATTGTTTCTATTAGTATTTATAACACATGGAACAGGTGAGAAGTAACATTCATCCACGTCATGTGCAAGGTACACAGGCTAATTTTGCTACCCCTTCCGCTCAGTGTTGTAAAATTACAAAAATTACGAATACGATTAAAGCATTCAACATTACTCAGCATGATCTAGACATATTATCAATCACATGAAAAATATTTTGGACATTTTACGTACTTGAATGCTAATTTATCCAAGATTGCTCTTGACATGGGGACAGGAGAGCTGTCAGTCGATAAACAGGAAAACAAAGTAAGGTCTTACTTACTGCTGATCGAGGGAACGAGATGTTGTGTCGATGGACTGACACTAGGGGTTGCACTTCCTCTCAGTACTCTGATACATCTCCCATATTTCAACATTGCGGGCCTGAAAATGCAAACCTAAAAAAACTAAAAATAATAAATAATAAAAAAAAAAAAAAAAAAATAGGTCTAGGTTACAGTTTGGTCTTCCTGATCACTTTTAGGGGAGGATGCTGATCTTTGGAAACTTTAACAATTACAATAGGGTTTCAGCGTTACAAGCTTGGACCCCTAAAAATCAAAAAGCTCTGTAAAATCTACCAACTTTCTAAAAAATCTCTCCTCACTGAGTTATTGCAATAGTGGGCAACTCACACTTTAGCACAGGTTTGAAAATTCTACAGCCACAAAACAAGACAAACTACAATGAAAACTGAATGCAAAATTGCAACAGGATTCTTGAAACTGTGGCTTTGTTTTTCGCCCTCTCTCAGTTTTGGTTGGTGTAGAGCGTGATGGAGAGTGAGGGAGGGAGTTGTTGGGGCGTTCTCGTCGTTTCCCATGTCATTCCTACAAACGGGCTTCCCTAACAGGAACCATAGGTATGCTGATCTCATTAGAACAATCACTAAAGGCCTGCATTTTCCAGCCCAGCCTTTAAAGACCCCGGGGCAATGTAATTTCAAAATCAGTCCCTTCCAAAAAAGCACCAGTGTTGGCACTTTCTAAAGGACTGTCAATTACTTCTCCCTCCATTCTGCAAAAGGAAAGCAGCATGATTCAACCAGGCCCAGATAAAGGCCCATTCTTTCGGGAAATCAGCCTGCGCATGGACTTGAATTCATTCTGCATTAATCTGTGGCCGCCTGTGGGAGCTCACTAGATATTCATCAGCAGTGCCAGGCACAACCCTGCATGCAAATTGAGCATTCCTGACGTGTAGACACTTCAGTTTTCTCCCTGTTCCTTGAGTACTCCATCTCCCTCTCTCTGTTTCAGACCCTACTTCAGTTCTTACTGCTTTGGCATTCTGAAAGTTTTACTACCACCACCTTCAATTATACAAAAAACTAGATGCAGTTTGTAGGTCACCTCAAGATCTACGATAAAAGCCGTTTAATTAAGAGATCAGCTGCATGACATGATGGGAAAGCTAATGGTCTTCCGAGGAAAAACTTTAGTACAACCTTTTCCGAACCCCCTCGTCCTGATGGAAAAACATATTTAAAGGAAACTGCTTGTGGAATGATGTGTTCAAGACCATGTAACATGCACACCAGCTTTTATTGAAATCAGCTCTAAGCATAACGTTTGAATACATAAAGTGGTGAGGGAGTCGGGCTTGTAATCTGAAGGTTGCCGGTTCGATTCCCACGCCGGCAGGAATTGAAAGTGGGGATTGTGAATGAACAGCACTCTCTCCACCTTCAACACCGTGACTAAAGTGCCCTTGAGAAAGACACCTGACCCCTAAATGCTCCCCTTGTAAGTCGCTTTGGATAAAAGCGTCTGCTAAATGATGAAAAATGAAAATGAAAGATTTTCTGTACAGACCCAATATACTGTTACAAAACATAAATCAAATTTTCCTTGATCTTCCGACAGAGTCCACAGTATTAAAACATCTGATACATGTCACTTCATTTCACTTTATAATACTTTATCACTCATAAAACAATGCCCAACTAAAAACTGAAAACCTTTTATACGTTTTGGCCATCATTTACACGACAAGTGGCCTGAAAATGCAAACTTTTGCGGCCTTCTCTGTGTACACTGACAAAACGCGAATCTGTGAAAATAGTGCCATTTCTGCTCAAATCCATCGTTCACGGGCAAATGTGATGTGGAGGGGTGCAGGAATATGGTTATGCGTCGATGCCGTTAATTGAACGCTCACAAGCTACCTCTCAATCGGCAAACATCTGCGTTGAAGATGCCAATAAGACGCTGCATCTTACATCACACTCGAAAAGTGTGAAAAATATTTCAGTCTAAACATAAGTTTTGTGTAATTTAATTACATAGCAAGTTTTCATCTATTTGGATGACATAGTTTTAACATAAACAAACTAATAAACTTAATGTGATTCATATTTGTCAGACATACGTAAATGAAATAGGTGAGATTGATGTAATAGTTCACAGGTTAATGAACACTGTTTAGTGGTCACGTGTGTGCGCACTACTGAGTTAAAGTAGCGTTGAAGCAGCGTCAGAGTTCATGAGATCATGAAGTGATGATTGAGCAGTAATGATGAACGCCTGCTGTTAACAAGCAGAATCACTGAGAAACACAAGAACTACAACTGATGAAATCAACTGAAGATAAAAGACACTATTCATATACTCAACTATTACATCAATCTCACCTATTTCATTTACATATGACTGACGAATATGAATCACATTAAGTTTATTAGTATTAGTTTATAACTATGTAATCCAAATGGATGGAAAATTGCTATGTAATTAAATGACATAAAACTGAACTGTTTAGACTGAAATATTTTTTTGAGTGTATATGCCTACAAACATTTCAGTGTTGAATTGAATGTTTTTATTGTGTCTGAAAATAAGCAGCAGTTGAATATAATAGTTTGGGCTCTGTTGTTCATTTTAACTTCTAATATTCCAGTAATGAACCAAATGAGAGCGTTCCTGATCATAATTGTGATGTTCAAAGGCCTTTGATGAGGGATACAAAGAAACTGTGAGCGCCAACACTTTATTGTGGTTTCATTCATATCATAAAGACATCTTCATGATTTTACTTTAAAGCACATGTATATGTCTTCATGCTAACATCATGCATTTGACAGACAGAGACATTTACAGTGGACACACACTTCCAGAGGTGGTCACCATCACTACATCTCATATTTTCAGCCACCAGATTAATCATCTTTGCTGTGAAAAGTCACTCTCAGTGTCGTTGTTTAACACTCAACACTGCTCTCTTGTGTTCTCTATGTGAATACCAACAGATATGGTCACATGATGTGAAACGGGAAAAATGTTAGTATAAAGAGAAAAAAAAAAAGATTTAGTTTGTGATGCACCTCTTTATGAACGGAATATGTCTTACACTAATAAGTTACTTAATAATGATCTAGAAATAGTAGCACTTAAAGTGCACACAGTGAGTAATTCATCTCGGAGGCATGACATCAATGGAAAAACTGTACAATATGCATTTTAGTTCAAACTTTGGTCATGATTGACAGTGTTGACTGTCAGTGTATCCTCATTTACTCATGAAATATGAATGCAGGCACACAAATCACACAAGTTCTTGCATTAAATTGGTCTCCAGCTCCTTTTTAAGAACGTACTCGAGGTGCTTTTTATAGAACGATCATTAACTGAACATGTCTCTCACACACATGCCCTTAAAGGTTCTTCATTAGATGGCTTAAGAAACTTTGTCAGAGCGAAGAAGGATAATCAGCCATTGAACCGACTACTGATGACACATATGTTACAATTTGTTAATTAATGACATGCTTTTATTGAAAGTAACTTACAAATGAGGAATACAACCAAGAGGTTCTTCTTAAAGAAGAGACGTTTCAAATATGGTCTAGAATCGTACAGGCTAGAAATAGTGAAATCAAGAAAGATTGTGTGTTTTCAGCTGTCAATTATGATGAAATTATATATATATTGGGGTATGATTATGAGAGATATGCTGGGGTAAGATTTTCAATTTGAACAGCTATTTTAAGCATAAACTCTTTTGTTTGTTTAATTAAACATGGCTTGATATCTTCATTCATTTCGCTTCTGAAGTAAATTCATCCCGATTTAAGAATGTTTAGATATTTGTGCAGGAAAACAAGACAAATGTTCTGAGGAATAACATTTTTTGCAGTGTTTTATAAGGTTGAGAAGGTGCTCCAAATTATCTATGAACGTTTAAAATCGCGATTTGAATTCGACACCCAAACAAACACACCTCTGCCTTCATTGCTCCGCCCGCAAAACAGCGAGCGCCGTTTCCATTCACCTCTGTTTTATGTGGATTTTGGGATACTGCATAAAAACAAAAAACGCTCAATGGAAACGAATGCACAGAGAAACGAATGTACTCGATGGACTCTATGGAGGGTCGCTTCTGCATTTTTTCAGCTTAGTTTGCACAAACCCAGAACAATGATAAGTTTAAGTACATTTTCAAGAATGAGATAAATGAAACCCTAAAATGAACATTTCAGTCATTAATTCCTCTCCCTCGTGTCGTTCCACACCCGTAAGACTAAAGACAGATACTAAAACAGGTCATGTGACTTCAACTGTAACGTTATGAAGGGATGAAAAAAACAATTTCTAGTGATGGCTGATTTCAAAACCCTGCTTGACGAATCTTTAGTGTCGAATCAGTGATTCGGAGCGCCGAAGTCACGTGATTTCATAAATGTTTCGAAACGACTTTCACGCGACTTTGTTACACGCTCTGAACCACTAAAGATTTTTTTTTTAAATAAGTTTTAAAATTTTGTTTAATCAGAATTGTATTATATATATTTATATTACATATAATTTCAAGTAAAAAAAAACAAAACATTACGCTTACACCAGGTTCAGACTACACCGTATTTTCACGGCGTCAGATATTGTGATTTTGACTCCTAAATTGCTTCCCGGCCAATCATCGCTTGCCATCATCATGATGTCACCGAGAAGGCGGAACTAGCGACTGACTTCCGTAAACAAAAGAGCGTAAATAAGCTAAAATAGGAAAACACAAAACGGGTAAATGTAATTATTGTGATCAGGTAGAAACAATTGAACATGTTTTAATAAAATGTATAAAATATGTAAAAGAAAGATTAGAACTTCAACTTTAGCAGTAAATTGGGTGTTGTATCATTTAATATGGAACGTCTATTGAAAATGCATGCAGAACAAGATCAAATATGTAGAAATATTTTAAAGCAATAGGTATAAAATAAAATAATACGCTTATTAGTGCTTCACACTGGAGTCCAGTTGGTGGCGGTAATGTTTTCTCGAGAAAACATCACAAAGGCAGAAGTGAACCTTTCCACCATCGCATAATTCCGCCTAAGTGATGATTGAGCAGTAATGATGAACGCCTGCTGTTAACAAGCAGAATCACTGAAGGACAGAGAAAGTGATGAAATCAACTGAAGATAAAAGACACTATTCGCATAATCTGACCTATTTCATTTACGTATGACTGACGAATATGAATCACATTAAGTTTATTCGTTTGTTTATGTTAAAACTTTGCAATGTCGTCTCGCCATGTTTTTACGGAACAGCTTCTGTGAAATTAAAAAACGTTAGTCTTTGTGAAAGCAACCGATTGTTCTGCGTCAGGCTGAACCGGCGCTGTGAGTGACACGAAACATTGGTCGGCACAAAATCCGTAATCGTGGCAGGCCTGCACATCGCTCGGAGACCACGCGGTATTTTCAAGAAACGTGGCGATGAATTAAAGCAGACAGACTCACACAGCTGTAGGTTTTATGTAGCACAGATGAAACATCACACACTGCTCACGGGACACACTGGTTCATGCTCCTCGGGGGAATTTATTAAGTGCTTGCTTTTCATTTTTTCTTCCATTTCATTTGTATCACTTGCGCTCCCGTCTGGAATCGTGGTACGGACGGGGAAGCGGCAAGAGTCAGTTCACGTTCTCAGGCTAGAAAATCATTTACATCACAATTTTTTTGTTGGTTTCTTTTACTGACTTTGAGACCACAAACATTCCAGCAACACACTCTAAGGGTAGATGAGAAACAATCAGAAAGCTCGACTTTTTGCATAGTATTAAATGAACAAAGACATTGAGTTTTTTTTTATTTACAATTATTGTATAGATTATAAAATTCATAAAAACAAGATGGATGAACACTTTTCATTTACCCATAAATTGCTAGTGCGCCAAAAGTACCTGTGGCGTCGTATGCTCTTTGTTCCACAAAACGCATGCTGCTAAGTACAGTACATAGAAGCTGATGTATTGCAAGAAATATTATTATTCGTGATTATTATTAGAATGCTGTCGTCCTTCCGATTTATTGGTTAAACATTTGAAACTGCATCCGTTGTTTGGCCCGTCGACACGGGGCGCGGAACAAAACTAAACTGAATCGAACCGAAGTGGCCAGTCATACCTAAGAGATCTCGTCTGGAGTCATCGCGGCCCGCACACATTTCAGACAAACTCGCCTTTCGACGCCATTCTTTTGGTGGGTGAACGACGGTTGTTGTCCAGAATGATTGTGAATGAGGCTTTGAAATGGGTTAAAGGGACACACCCAAAAGTTCTCGCAACGGTCGGACCGTTTTCCAATCAAACTGAAGATTTCATCCTCATTTGAACACTTTTTCAGTAACTAATGACTCTGGATCTTTCTTCGACTTTGAAGTCGTGTCACTTTTGGGCGAGCTGTCCCTTTAACGTGAAAAAGGGTCCAAGATTTGTGAGGGCAAAGTAAAAGTTCTCTCGTCGAGTATGCCTGAGCTAACAGTTAAAGCTTGTGCACCTTATCTTGATGAAAAACAAATCAAATTTAAGAATGCCGGCGGAAAATGAGTTGCATATTACGTGTGTGACGTCATGCCTTTCCGAATGCAAATAATTGCAAAGAATATTAATGAACTTTATAAGTGTGCCTTCTGACAGACTCCCATTCGTCCTTTGACTTCTAAAGTACAATAAATATTTAACGACTAGTGAATACTGTTGAGATGCTAGAGTATATTTACTGACTGCAGGAAGACAAGCTTGATTTGAACACAGAAGCACATCTAAATTTACACCACAGAAATTCATTCATATCCGGATAGTGCAGAAAAGGATCATAAATGCGCGCGTGTGTGTGTGTGTGTGTGTGTGTGATTTTTTTTGTTGTCGTTGGTTTGGGTTTTCCTTTTTTTTTTTCTTAAGAAAAGAGTCGAAAGCAACATTCTTCTCGGTTTTGTTTCGTTACATTACATAATTCAGTTGTTCAAAGTGTCGTCAGCTCGGGAGCTGGGTTCATTTCCTTCAACCAAAAGAAATCGACAAATTAAATGTCAAAAAGAAGAAGAATCAACACAATAGATCACAATATTTGAACACAATTTTGATTTCCATACAGAGATGCCAAATATAACTTAGTTTACATGTTTCCAACATAAAACCCATCGCAGCTTTCGATGGTGACACGGAACTGAAACTATTTTATGTTAAATAGTATGTACTTCTAAAGAAGATATTTAAACCCAACCTGATGTATACATACATATATATATATATATATATATATATATGCATTATGCTCACATTTGAGGCCGACGACCACAAGCGTTGACTTCGACGAAACCTTCAAATCCAGCAAAACCGATCGGATTTTCTCGGGGGCCGCTCAGAGCCGTCGACCCCGACACTCGTTTAATACTACGACGCCACATTAATGATATATCCCACTATATTTTGGTTTCTTTTGTTATCTTCTAAAAATATCTACATTATTTGACAAAATAGCAGGCAAGTCCAGCGCACGATCGGTAATAAAACACCTAGAGTCCGATATTACAGGAGTACTGAACAACGTGAGCTGTTCCAACTACGTCTGCCGCGTGGTTTTGAACCCTACAAAGAAACCAGGACGTATCTACAGGTTTTGTAAACAAATTACATTCTCTTTAGGACATAAATAAGTTAAAGTAGTTATTGAAGCAGAACAAGGCAACATGCCAACAAATAAAGATAAACTCTGTAAATATATATTTATAATATGTCTATAAATATATATGTACGCTTAATAAATTCTAATTTCCATGGGTTTCTCTTTTCCGACAGGTGCAAATCTACTGTGCGAGTTGAGCCCTGCGACCTGGATACACCTTAATCGATAACCGAATAAATCTATACAATTAGATACATGCCACACACAATACTCACAGATCAGTGAATCAGAGAAGCTGTCTTAAAATAGCAGTCCACCGCACGTCCCACCAAATCAAATCAAACGGTTTAAATAAAAATAAAGGTTTCCAAATAAAAACCTGGGTAATGTACATTCATGCAGGAGCAACGATAATAGCAGAATCTGATTTAAATTACTCGTAATAGTCTGTCGTTTTCCTCAGGAAATGGGAGCGCCGTGCTTGCGCTCGCGGTTTCTTGTAAAGTCTCTCCGCGATCATCCGGGTCGGTCGTCGTTCGTGCGTTCGATAAAAGAAAGTGGCGCGACCGCACGTTCGCATGCGCTCCGGAGTGCTTTTAAATGTAGAGTTTGGGATGATTATGGAGTGATCTCCCGCGGGACGCGGCTAAAGCGATGTCTCCAGACTATGAAGCGGGCTCCCGGGACTGGAGGAAGCAGCAGATTTACTCGTGTCGGTCGTCAGGTTTATACCGCTGTCGATGGCGTTGTTGTTCTTGTTGGGAGACGTGGGCTGACTGGAGTTCTTCCGGGCCGCCTCGTCGTCAATGTCGGTGTCGTCTATAAGAGGAATGTGAGGCGTGGAGTCCTCTATTCTAAACTCGGGATGAGTCATGAAATTGTGAATGGAGGTTCTGGATTCGGGTTTTTCCAAGCCTTCGTAGAGTGAGCTACGAAATGCGTTCACGACACGGATCTGTGTGAGGAAAGAGATCAGCGTCAGAGGGTTGTCACGTGACTCGGAAGACCCCCCCCAGTGCCAACAGGAGGAGGGACACCCGTGGAGCCAGCACAAATTCAACAAGAACATTTGGAAAACATCTGCACTTCACTTATTCTACCGTGCACGGAGACGTTTTAAGGAAAAGAACGCAACTCAAACTCATAGCCAATGCTCTTATGTCCCGTTCAGTACACAATACAGTATAGAGTGTAAGGTCCAAAGTGTTGTATACCTAGAGACAAGCATTGTTAATTCAAAAACAAAAGAAAAAAAGAAGTTAAACAGAGGAAAAACGAAATGTCATGCAAGTTGAAAACATCTCGTGGGAGGAATAGATTAGAGAGTTCCAGGATGAGTTTTAAGGGAAACACAAAATCAAAAACAAAAAGGTAGAAGAGAAGAAGTCTGCAAAGACTCAATCAAGAATGACAGGGACAGGAGAAGATCCTATGCTTCAAGAGCATAGAGTCACAACACGATGATGGAAGCAAACCAAAAGCTCGACAAGCCAACACAACGACGACACACAACATGCAACTCGGGACAACACCATGTGGAGATGAACACAGGCACACAGACTGTGGAATAAGAAAAGACGAGAACAAACAAAAGTCTGTTCTTTTAACAACTCCATGCGTCTCTGTGTAAACACTCAAGTATAGGCCGAAAAGTTTGGTTGAGGTTCACAGAACTTAAAAAATAAGGGAATCCCTTAATAGGTTATCACTGTGGAGTTAGGGAGCAGCTAATGTTCCACTTCAAACGTTTACAATTACAAATACGCGTTTGGAAAAACGCAGTACAATAATCTAGGCATAATTCTCACTGTAAACTAATTTGGAATACAGTCTATGGTCCTGTTCCACAACCTAGTGAGCAGCCTACCTAGACAGCAAGATGTTCCGAGATAAGGCAGCATCTGTGTCCTTCACAGATAAAGCAACCCCAGAATGCACTGCAACAATCTCAAGAGGACTGAGTTGAGATTTATTTATTTATTTGTGTATGTCAGTCCATTCTGCGTAACATCGATACAAAGTTCAGTCTAATTAAAGTCTATTCGTTGTTAGCTTAGCAACTTGCTAACGTCCGACTCTTCGATTCAACGTTCACTGTTGCTCCTGGAGGGTCACTGTCCTGCAGAGTTTAGCTCCAACCCACATCTGTTCAAGGTCCTCAGGAAGACTAGAAACTTCCAGGCAAGTGTATTGGGGGCAAGTTGGGGTAGTCGTGGCCTAGTGGTGAGGGAGTCGGGCTTGTAATCTGAAGGTTGCTGGTTCAATTCCCACGCCGGCAGGAATTGAAGGTGGGGACTGTGAATAAAAAGCACTCTCTCCACCTTCGATACCATGACTAAAGTGCCCTTGAGCAAGGCACCTAACACCTGTAAGTCGCTTTGGATAAAAGCGTCTGCTAGATGATGAAAAATGAAAAAAAAAGAAAAGAAAAGTTGGACCTAAACTTTGCAGGGCATTGGCCCTCCCAGAGCAAGTTGGGACATCCCTGCGTTCTCTTGTACCGCTCGTGAGACACATGCCTTTCAAAAGAGACCTTAGGAATGCTAAAGGGTGTTCACAAGAAGGGCTTTCACACTGGAGGAATGTTTTCAAAGTTCCTATAATTACTGGTAGAAATACCTGCATTTGGGCGTGTTCGCTCCATAGGAACTGGGATCGATTTTAGATATAGGAACACCTTTTGGGGAGAATGAATTAGCTCCCACTTCAGAGTAGGGTCTAATACCACAAAAAAGGATCGAGGATACTCCTCGAACTAACTACATGAAATAGATAGACCGAAGCCAAAGTCCAGGCACTTCTCAACCTTTACGCTTAGGAGAATGCGACTTTGAAGGGACAGAGCGAAACAAGATTCTGATTCTGTTCAGCCAGTGACATTAGGCATCAACCACACGACAAATGCTATAATATAGTTTCGTTTACTTTCTTAGTTTAACAGCTCTGTCTATCTAATAACTGTGCATCACACTGGCTTCAAGTTCTTACAGAGGAGCTCCAGGAGCATAAAAGGAGGAGCAACTGCAGTGAAGGACGAGAGCGGACCAGACCTGGACTATATATGTTGTGCGTCAATGAGGGGCTGCTTTACTTTTGTTTGGTTGTTTGTTTTATGAGTTATTGCTGAACGTTGCCAGTTCTCTCCTCCTTCTTCCCTGAACTTTAAACCTTTGCCGAAACCCAGGCGGAAGGAGGAGCCCTCACCACTGTGGGGAATCCACAGTGCCATTGAGCCTCGCTGAGCAGAGTCTGCTGCCATGGGCCGCTCAAGGTGGTGGGCTGGAATGACTTGCAGACAAATTCGCTGCTAGCCACCTGTGTTCTGGAGGGGCGGGTGTCATTCAAGAGGGAGCAGAGGACTTGCCACCATTCGCCGTAGGCCGCAGCCTGCTGTCGTCCACCATGATGGGGAGGAACAGGGAACGGTGTACTCGTTGTTGGCTCCCCAATCCCAGAGGTGTCATAGAGACCACTAGGTGGCAGAGGGATATCCTGCGCCAGGCATCGCGGAAGAGTTCACCCAGTTGAATTTTGGGAACCGGACCTCTCCCTTCTTGTTTATCTCTCCTCATGCTTCCGTCTCCTTTTCTTTCGCCTCGTCTGACTACAGTGAAAGACAATAGAGGGCCAGGCCTGGACTATTTATGTTGTTGTTTCATTGTGTTTACCTCTGCGGCAGTCGTTCATGAGATGCCGCCACTTTACTTTCATTTTGTTGTTTGTTTATTTGAGTAAAGTTGTTGGTGAATGTTAGCCGGTTCCCGCCTCCTCCTTCCCTGAACCTTGCTACAATAATGTATAAGACAGGACTGCTAAATAGATCGTAAACTAATCAAGACAGACCAGAGCAGCAGGAGGTTCCTACGGTTCAAATGCAACCAGGATGTTAGCCCAAGGGGATAACTGACTTCTCGGGGAAACACCCTGGTGGCTAGTTCCCATAACTACCCGGGACGAAAGCCCCTAAGGAAAAAACAATATAGGTCTCTAATTCTCTGTACTGTTGGTTAGTACGCTCCTACTCAAACTTTATCCTTGGATCTTTGAACGGATAGCCATCGCTATGCTCTTGACGCCTCCCATCACCTCCCAATTGAAAATGGCATTTATTCACCGTCCACGTGAACTTCCCTTTAGAAGGAAGCTGCCCAAGCAAATGAATGTAGTGGGGCTCGCTAGGGTTTGGAACAGAGCCTCTATGATACCATCAACTACTGACATGCTAAGCATACCAGCCAATATTTCATGGTTGGGCCAATGTAGGCTCAATTTGGGCTTAAGGTATGGGTCCTACCTGGGTTTGTCCATGGGTTCCATGTCGGTCCTATCTGAAATTGCTCTAATAGGAGCCATACACGGGTTTGTCCATGGGTTCCATGCTGGCCCTTTCTGAATTAGTTCATACTGGGGCCCATGGACAAACCCATATAGGGCTCATAGCTGTCATGCCTACATTGGCCACACCATGAAATGATTACTGGAATAAAAGGACCAAAATACTACATCAAACTACCATCAAACTCAATTCTAACCTTCTCTCCTGAAGCGAATGGCACACTCTCAACCTAGCAAAGAGCAAACTTACAAAGCCAACACAAACTGGTCTGAATGACAGATGAAAACAAATGTCAGAAGGAATCACATAGATGAAGACTGGCCAATCATTTAGTGAGATTCTGCAACTGTCAGCATCACACAGCAGACTACAGTACATGACCAACAGACTAAAGCCATGAGACATAATGGAACGCTATGGGCCTCGGATCTACATCACACAGACGACAAATAAGACAAGACTATGGGGAGAAAGCGCCACTCTCTTCACACGTCTCCGTATCTGTGTGGAGGGAAAAAAGTAAAAAGGGACAAAAAAAAAAAACAGCCTCCCATGATCAATAGAGTAACTTCAACAATGCAACCTAGAGCATTTTGGAGAACATGTCAGGCTACAGCTGAGTGGGGAATGGTACAGTTGGCTATACTTGAATGTTTACCCAGCCTGGTGAGTTTGTTGGTGGAATATTAGTTCACATCAATTTTGCGACGGACAATGGAGGGACTCACAACCTGAAATTCACTTCGTAGGCTGCACCCTTAGTCCAGGGCTCTTAGCACTCTGAGGAAAACAAACACATGGTACATTGAAACACATGTTCTTCTGAGAAGTGGGTTAAAGATGATCTGATAAACTGTGACATGAAGAGTAAGAGGAAATCAGAAGCAAAGCAGATTTTCAGGGATGCCCTTTGACAATTACACTAATCGTCTATGTCTAATAAGAAACTGACAGAGCTCCGGTGTTATGCCTGATTCCTTCTGGACCTTAATGTTATCCGTTTGTAACGCCTGGTCAGAAATCGGTCAGATCTTCCTGATTTGAGCCCGACATATGGCAGAGCTATGCCTTGGTCATCCTCTCCTGTAACCCTCTCACTTCCCACATTGCCTCCTGTCTCTCCCTATATTGTCCTATGGGATAAAGGTGAAAGAATATAACTCTTTGTTTTTAGAAGCCGAATCATCCTGGAGAAAGGATTATAGGTCAGCACAGGATCCGTAACTTGAAATCTCCATAATATTTGCAACAGATTGTAGAAAAAAAGCTTGTTTCTGGAATCTCAGAGTTGCTTCCCTGTGTTCTTTTCCCATAACATTTACTGTTGAATGAAGTCTAAAACAGGGGTGCCCAAATTCCTGGAGATCTACCTTCCCACTAAGTTCAGCTCCAACCCAAACACACCTCAACCGGCTGAGACAGTCGTCAGTGCTTCGTGCTTTGCATATTTAGTACTGGGGTGGCGCTGCTGAGCGTTTTACGGAACCAGGTAGGAAGCTATTTAAGGAAGTAGTCAGACTGTACAATAAACAACATTTTGCACAGATATTGAGCCATTTCACTGTACAACTTTACAATTTTCCAACGTGCAATATTTATTTTGTGTATTCTATTTTGTACATTTATTTAGTTTTCTGTTTTTATATTAGTGTGTACTACTTTTTACCATGTACCCTGCTGTTGCTAAATGCAATTCCCCCACTGCGGGACAAATAAAGCTTTTACTCACTTACTTACTTACTTACTTACTTACTTACTTTCGTAATTACGTTCGTCTCTCTCAATATTGTCTGGGTAAAGAGTTCGGTTGAAACTTTGTCATTTTTGTTAATGTTAACTGTTTCCTCTTCCCTTCCTTTGGATCTAGAATGATTTTTCTTCTGCCTGTTTTTTTTTTTCTGATGTAAAAATGACTTATTTATGATTTTTGTTTTGTTTTTGTTTTTTGCATAAGATCATAAGAACTTGTTTGAATTGTCTTGTATTTGCTGAATTATGCGTCACTTATTTATTGTTGGGTATTTAAAAGGTAAATGTTCTGGGCCTGAAATTGAAATTGTAAGAACTTTCTCTTTATTTTTATTTTCTCTTCGTTAATTAATTAATTTTTTTTCTCTTCCTCCTTTTGTGAAAAATTACGAACTAAACAGAGTTGTGATGTAATATAAATGAAATAAGCTTAAATTGAAAAGTTTTACATCAATTCTTGGTGTCCTTGTCTTTAATGAATTTAATTCAATAATTGTGGTGGTTTTTACCCCTGGCGCCCAAACCCAGTTTCTTAGAAGCCAAATACCGTCACACAGCTAATTAAGAGAAGTACCTGATAATCACAGACAGGTGTGTTAGATCTGAAATCTGCAGGTAAGTAGGGGTACATTTACACAACAACGATGTACTAAAAACGGGAACGGCCAAAACGCACTAAAAGTTTTCCATTTTTAGTTGAAAACCCTGTTGTGTAAAAGGCCCCTAAATCTGCATTTCAGTCCCGTTTTTAATGCACTTTGTCATTTTTTGCAGATGTTCGTTACGACTTGCACACTTAGGTTGCACGAGTGACACAAGTGAGGCAATTAGGGGTCAGGGCTCAAGCTCACTTTAGTCATGGTATCGAAGGTGGAGAAAGTGCTGTTCATTCACAATCCCCACCTTCAATTCCTGCCGGCGTGGGAATCGAACCGGCAACCTTCAGGTTACAAGCCCGACTGCCTCACCACTAGGCCACGACTAACCCTTGCAATGTATTTAAATGAAATCTAGTTTGTTTTACAAATGTTAAATGCAGTTAAATGTCAAAATGTGTGTGCGAGGAGGAGGTAAATCAAGCGCGATCTCTGTGACGTCACAGTCGTGTTCTGCCTGAAGGGAACATCTCCTCGCGGGTGTCTCCAAATAAACTTCGCTCATGCACTCGATGAAGTTGAGCGCACGTCAAAATGACGGCGGGGGGAGACTGTTCACTAAAAGTGGAGTTAAACGCATCCCAGGTACAGGATTGAGCACCACTGGTTTAAAAGGTATCACTTTGCTTTTTTGGCTTTTACCGACCTACATTAAGATATCTATGCAAGGGCCACGTCTCATATTTTGAGTCACAGATATCTTGGCGTTTGTTTGATTCATAGACCTGCTTCTCATTTTGATGGACAGTTCTGGCGTCAAAGGGCATCCCTGACAAACACCCAAAGAGGAGTGTCACTCACGCCCAGAGGGAGCAGCAGCAGTGCTGGTAGGAGAGGAAAGAGCATTGCACAAGGACACGTGACTAGGACTAGAAACATTGGTTACATCCTGATTTTGACTGGTGGTGGAGGACTGGCGTCTCAGAGCCCCCTGAAAGGAAGTCCCGCTCTTGAACGTGTTCACTACCTCGATCTGCAGGAAGGGGGAGAAAAATACATGGAGCAAAGACGTGATGCTTCATCACACGGACATGGTTTAGAAGACTATGACAGACCCTCATCACACATTAAACACTTCATCTTGAATTAGCACTTTAGAAAGTCCTCCTCCTTGCTGCAGCAGTCGTGATGAACGCCCAGACACCTCCACGAGCCTTACCACAGGACTGCGTCCTCACGCCTAGGAGAGCACTGTTATCACATCACACACAAACCAATACGATTCACCGCCACTAAACTCCAGCATGCAGGTTGTCACATGCGGCGCGTAATCCGATTGGACAAACGGCGTTATTAGAATATCGTATAATTGATATATTGTATCAATATTGCATAATATTGAGTACTGCTGATATTTAGAATAAGGACGTTTTTCTGTTCACCGATGGTGTTGATAGTGTTCAGTGTGTGTGAGCGCAGCTGTGCGTTTGTTGGTTTTTTTTGCCTGCGAGGAGCAGGTTTGGAAAATCCGGAGTGGAGCTGAAGTGCAAAATACATTCCACAGGTTGGTCATTTCTACAGTTTACTGTACTGAGGACGTTTGATGAAACCTTTTTAGTTTTTAATTATTAAAGTCATGTCGGACGATACATAATCATAATCAAGCTCAGGTTAGTATAATTAATATTTTTCAATCCAGCAATATGCAAAAGGGTGAATGTTTTAAGCTAATTACAGATGATTAACATTTAGGAAGAATTTGAGAATTATGAGATTTAAACTCACATACTAAATACACAATTGCAAGAAAAAAAAGTCAGTATTGCAAGTTTCTATCTCCCAATTCTGACTTTATAACTTGCAATTGTGAGTTTAAATCTCGCAATTCTGAGAAAAAGAAGTCAGAATTGTGAAACACAAACTCACAATTGTGAGGGAAAAAAACTGAAAAAGTCACAGTGACGAGTGAATTATAAAATGACTCCCAAAACATGAAAACAGTGGAAAACATGAAACTGAACTCGTCTTTTTCAGACGGTCAGAGTCAGAGAATCACCAATCGCTGTTTAAATGACATTAAAACTCAAAGTAATCACTTTGGTAATCTAAAACACTTTTCAGATGGAACTGGAATCTGATTACCACCCATTTCAAATGAAACACAGTCACTCAAATGTTGCATTTTAAATACGTCACTAAGTTACTTGTATTTTGTTACTCCCCAACCCTGGTTATTAATAGTTAGTAAAGTAGGTTTTTGGTAGGATTAAGAATGAGGTCATGCAGAATAAGGCATTAATATGTGTTATAAATAGTCAATATTCTAGTAATATGCATGCTAATAAGCAACTAGATAAAGTGTTATTCATGTAACTTGTCAATTTGTATTAGTTGGAGTACGCACGGTGGCATGAAAGTGACATTTAATGTAAAATAAGCAGTATCGTTTCATAAGGACGTAACATCCTCCAAACTGTAGGAATGACCCGGGATGATCGGCTCAACTCGATCGCTTTGTCTCAAGCTTGTGGTTTATTGAACTGCTGTATAAAAGCAACATGGTGCCTTTGGTCAGAAAATCAGTCCTGTGATGCTACTCAGAACGACAGCACACTTGTGAGTGTGACGTTGCTCAATGAAAGCGTTTTAGACTTTCAAACTTTATGCATTCTGGTGAGAAAATCAATATTGTCAGAGGCGTGGGAATGACCTGAGTGGGAGGAGGGGGCAAAATAAACGCGTTGCCTTTACTCATGAATATTCATCAAATGAAAAATAGTTCTAACCGGCAGATGTTGGGTAAGATCAAATATTTTTGTAGACCGAGGACACTATTCAATAAACGACAGGTGTACCGACAGCACATGATTAATGCAACAGTACAAAAGTCTTGCGCTGATGTTTGTGCCAGTGATGCCTCTGCGGTTCAACCTCCGCACTGTCTAAATCTGGCTGAGGAACACACTGCCAGCCGTGCAGATGGTCCAATCTCAAGTACATAATTACAAACACAAGCACGGTGACTTCCTACAGATGCCATTTCAGTGTACAATTCATGCCGAATGTGTCGTAACTTTTCACAACGTTTCTAACCTGAGTCTGGATTCTGTTGAGGCCTCTGAACCAGAGGATCTGCCCTCGCCGCAACTCTCTCTCCGCGTGATCGATCTCCTCCTGGTCCTCGTTCATCTCCTCCTCGGCCGTCATTTCGTCCTTTTGTGTCAGCCGACCAGCCCCTCTGAGGAACCTCAGCTTGCTGTTTGGGATGGTTGAGATAACCTGATCCAGAGTGAGGATGTGGATGACAGATTTTAGAACATGGAAGCACACAAAAAAAAAAACGATTTCAGAGCTCCAGGTGAGGAACAAGTTACTATTAATAACACTGATGGCATATAAAGAACATGATTTCTGTTGAAAAGCATGTTTGAAGAGGACATATTGTGCCCTTTTACAAAGTCTTTGTGTTTGTGCTCTACTAGAACAGGTTTAATGCTTGAATGTTGATTATTTTCCTCATATCCTCCATTGTGCAGCACCTCTCTTCCCAGTCTGGCAGTAACGCTCTGTTTACTTCCTGTCTCTCCTTCTGAAAAGCACACTGTGCTCTGATTGGTGTTTGGGAAATGCCCCGCCCCTTACCATAACCGCCAGTTTCGACACACTACTAAGTAAAAAGACAGAATAATTTACCCTTCCCAAACAGTTTGATTGACAGGCGATCTGACCAATCATAACCCCGAATCGGCCATTCTGTCGGTCAAAGCGGTCAGGGGAGTTAGTAGATGAACGTTGGTGAACTTGAATCACAACATTCCTTCTGATGTTCATTCATGTTTATTTGATGCTATAAATGAACTAGAGATGATCGAGCGACACATTAAACACACACTAGACGCTATTTATGGATTCAACTGCTTTAAATATGAAACCGTTTCATACGTTGTCAGTGTCCTCTTTGCTCCACTGCGTGAGAACATGATGTGTGGCGTGAGAGCGCATAGCAACTGTAACTAAAGGGGGCGGGGCTTTGCAAAGGGTCAGTTGCCTTTAGAGGGACTTTGGAACTTTACACAGTTCTAAAAGTGACATTAACTAAAGAAAGAGGAATATGGAAAAGTATAATAGATCCTCTTTTAAAACACTTAACTGCAACTGAACATAAACAATCGTATTAATATGCGCAACTATTTCTCACCGCGCGATAATGTACAGTTTAGTTTTGGCGGCTCTTGTCTTGTCTGCTGTTTTTATGTGTTCTTGTGGTGACATCAGACAACCCGTGTCAACAGAGTGGATGGTCACATGATTATGTCAATAAACCTGGCAAGAAAACGCTCGAGAGCAAAGCTGGCATCCACGGGTACTTTCAGGGTTGCATGCCACAGTCGAGCAACCGCTAATGAGATACAGTAGCTGTCTCTGGGTTATATAACTACTTTTTTCATCCTTGAAAAATATGCAAATCTTTGAATCCCTGCTGTGCTGTGTATCGCCAATGGACCCTTTTCACATTTGTGGGTTTCTCAGAAGCAGAAGTCGTCAAAGTTGGGTAAACTTGGTAAATGGGAACTATAATAAATATCATTTTTGCATTCCAAAAATGTTAGCATTTCTATTCATTTACAAAATGTAATTAAATAGAGATTGTTGGTCAGAAGAGACCAAGATGTCAAATTTGCCGACACTCCTTCAACCAAGGAAATAAAAGTATAATGTACATTATTATTAAGTGAAAATATAAACAAACTTAGCTAGAATTGATAATAATTCATTTGCAATGTCAGTTATTAAAATGTCAGTTGCTTATCATCATGCATATTACTAGGATATTGTTTATTAATACTTATAAAGCACATATTAATGCTTTATTCTGCATGATTCTACAGCCCTAAACTTAACAACTAAGTAATCAGGAGTTTATTGAGGCAAAATCCGTAGTTAATGGTGAGAATTGGACCCTAAACTAAAGTGTGACCCAAAACCTAAAAATGTAATTTCGGTCATAAATTCATCACTCTCGTGTCCTTCCAAACTTGGATGGCTTTCTGTTTTCAGTTGAACACAAGAGAAGATATTCAGAAGAAATTTTCAACCATACAGTGAAAATCAAAACAAAATTAGACACCGAGAAAACCCCTGAAACTGTTTTATATTTAATGGAAGAAAGTCAGTTTGGAACGGCATGAGGATAAATGAATGATAACAGAATCTACATTTCTGGATGAACTACCATCAAGATAAACGAATGAATGCAGCACAGCAGGTTTAATGTATTATCACTGAATTACACAGTAAAAACCCCAGAGTTAAATCAACTCTGCTCAGATAACATTTGGTCCCTCTCTAAATAGTGTTAAAGTAACACTGAAGCAGAGCTAAAGTTAATGAGATAATTAAGCAATTAATTAAGCAACGATTATTGATGAACGCCTGCTGTTAACAAGCAGAATCACTGAAGAATAGAGAAACACAAGAACTACAACTGATGAAATCAACTGAAGATAAAAGACATTCAATCTCTGAAGAGTGTTACTTTAACTCTATTTAGAGAGGGACCGAATGTTATCTGAGCAGAGTTGATTTAACTCTGGGGTTTTTACTGTGTAAAAGAACATCAGAAGGAAGTGGGTGTTTTACCTGTCCCCAGACCAGCTCTCCCAGCCCCAGGAACACACACCACATCCACTTCTCCAGGTCCAGAGGAGAACAACTGAATGGCTTCCCTCCAAACTGAATAATCACAATCTGAAACCAAACGTCAAACTGATGAAGCAGGTGAAGAATACTCATAACTGTACTTCTCTCAAATCACCGTTTAATGAAGACTAAATTATTACTGGGTCAAATAATGAATGTTTTGAACAAACTTGAAACTCTGATACACTGTAATTTAATCTAGTGAGCGGCACCAGTGATTGTCCAGACATGTCGTTTTGCAACACAATATAAATGGATTAAACACGAGTAACAAGATGGTCACGACTTTTTCTCAAAACAAAAATATAAAACTGTCATTATTGGCGTCACACAGGCGGTGGAGTCATGATTTCTGCAAATCGATTCCAGGTAGAATTAATGTCAGATTATTACAACTGATTTACTTGGATAAAAGAAATTGTATTTGATCATGTTTATGTACATTTTACTGCGTTCATAACAACAAAAGTTACGACAACATTGGGTAACAATACTCTTTGGAAATGCACCCCTAGAATAAACGTTCTTTTAGTATCGTTCAAAGTCTCTAATGATGTTCTCAAACATACCTGAAACGTTTTAGTGGGATGTTTGTTTTTACTTGTTTCAGAACGTTCAGAGAACATGGAAATGTAACGTTCAGATGTCGAAAAAACATTTTTAGAACCTTTAAAAACTGGACGTTTTGAACGTCCAGAGAATATAGATGTCCTGTAATTTCACCCATAAATGAAAATTGTCATGAATTCCTCACCCTCATGTCGTTCCACACTCGTAAGACCTTCGTTCACTTCGTATCTTTCTTTTCCTTGAAAGTGTTGATTGCTGTCTACGGACGAGTCATAAACCTCATCAAAAACATCTTCATGTGTGTTCTGAGGATGAACGAAGGTGTGGAACCACATGAGGGAGAGGAACTCATGACTCATGAAATCTAATTTTGGGGCGAACGACACATTTAAAAGATCACAAGTGGATGACACTACAGGTGTAAAATGTTTTGAGCTTGTCCACTTTCAACCACTTCCAGACCATCTACTGACCTAATGCACAAAAATGACGTGAAGCGCTCCAGCCAAGAAGACCGAAGACCCAAGTTTGGTTTGAAGATGAAAAACGTACCAAGCTCAATGTTCTCCATCATTCCTGATTTCTAACACTCACTCACAGCGTTCGGACGGTGTTGTGTCCGTCAGAGCAGAAACAAAAGCGGCTGATCTCCGTGTGCTTTTCCATCATCTCCGGGAGCATTCGTATTTAAATTGCACAGATCAAAAGATCTGAAAAAATCTCCATGCGTTGACCCACCCAAACTGGACACTGAAACTTAAAACCCTCGTCCACTTGTGATCCGACATACCAAAACGCATCTTAACGCCAGGTGGAAACATGGCCAAACATTCTCAAAACTTAATGGGACCGTTAACAAAACTTTCTTAGAAACACTGGCCGACCTGTTTGACCAACAACAACAACAACAACAACAACAACAACAAAAAAAAGCGTAACTTAAATGTTCACCAAGTTTTGGTACCTGAATGGCGAAAGTGCCCAGGACAATGGAGCAGAAGATGGGATTTCTGAAAATGCCTTCAAACACGTTCCTCTCCCCGTGGATCTTGCGGGCGTTGATCTCGTTGAAGAGCTGCATCATGACGAAGGTGTTGAAGATGATGGTGTAGTGTTCGGACGGGGGAGAATGCAGCGGCGCGTGTCTTCCGCTGTCGATGTCAAAGATCTGCTCACCTGGACACCGCAAAAGACAGAATGTGGGCGCGTTCACGCCATGTGGGAATGACCGTAATTACAAAAAGGTGGTACAATTTTCCGACTTTTTGTTGTTGATATTGCCAGTGGTGGACGAAGTACACGAATCCAGTAAAAGTACAGATACGTGCAATAAAATATTACTCAAGTGAAAGTATTTAGTGCTCCGTTTCAATTTTACTTGAGCGAAAGTACAAAAGTGCCTGAATTTTTATGTACTTTAGTAAAAAAGTTCTGATTTATGAACGTTTATTTGGTAATTTTATATAGGCCACTTATATAATTTTGTTTTATATATAATGCTATTGCTCAAAATAATGACGAATGTTGATACAGAATATGTAATGTGTGTTGACAAACAGACGAAACATATAGTACATCAAATTTTAATAAAGTGCTACAGAAGCGGGAAGATGAACGTACATGCGTTATATTTGTGTTCGAGTCACATGACTCTGGATAAAATGAGAATCAAGACTTTTTTCTATCTTTATTTCTCCCACAATTCAAACAAAATGACATAGAATTATTTACTAGGGGACAAAATATGAATTTCTGCAATTATTTAATTTAATTTAAGTTGAGTGAATGATTCAATGACTCACTCATAACTGCTTCACTTATTTCATTCCTGGATGAATCAATGTTTTTGAACAAATCTTTTCGACATCAAAGAGTTGAACGTGTCGCCTCCAATGCAATCGATACAAGCGGCGAGTTTTAAGATTTGATTCGATCTGTTTGAATCGAGATCTGTAGACACTGGTGTGTCCGCATTGAAGAATTTCGATCAGATCGACCTTTACAACAGATTTCGTTCACAAACATCTGACAGTTGTGACCTAAATATGATTTTCGGTTCAAATGATTCATCCTAAAATTCGACATTAGTAGTCTAACTTACTTTTCACCATCATTCAGAGGATTGTTGTGTTTGTTGTGATTGTTGCGCATAGTTGCACCCCATTTCTTGGCTAATTTTCAGTGAGATTTGTAAGTGTGGAATGTACTGAAGTAAAATTAAAAGTTGCTCAAAATAAAAAAAATACTCAAGTAAAGTACATATAAATGAAAATGTACTTAAGAGCAGTCAAAAGACTTCATGACATCCAGTCCACCGCTGGAAACACGATTCCAAATTGGCGACAACGTTTTTTCAACTACTTTGGTGTATCTTCAAGAAACCGATTTATTTGCCAATTTCCAGGTATAAATGTGTCACCTTTAAGGTAACTCACCCGCAAACAGCAGCGTGAAGATGATGATGAGCTGGTACACGCCGTGGCCCAGGATGTTCTTGGTCATGGTACTGGAGATCAGGGGTTTGTTCCGGCCGTAGGGTTTCCTCATCAACAGAGACTCAGTGGGCGGTTCGGTGGCCAAAGCCAGAGACGCAAACGTGTCCATGATCAGGTTGACCCACAACATCTGCACTGCTTTAAGAGGAGAATCCTGGAAGAACACATACAATCTGCTTCAAATGCGACGGTTATAGCAATGCTGAACTGAGCAAGATGTCGATTATAGCACGAGATATCATCGGTAAGAAGATCTTCCTCATCATCTCGTTCATCTAAAGCTCTCTGGACACTCATTTCTCATCACGGTAACTTCACACAGCCTCTTTCTCTTAGAAGTGCTGCATCATTTATTAGGTTAGCGATCCTCTAGGAAATTAAACAATGCTATTTTAGATCATAGGGATGATGTCTTTGGCCCTGGCCTAGTAATACAATATGGTTTCTTTGCCAACGCCCGATGTCTCTGTATAGTCCAATTTGAGATTTCGTAGTAGGTCAGATCATCATATGTGATAGCAGTGGTTTTCAAGCATGAAGAAAATGTGTTTGCTCGTATCAAACTCTGTGCGGCGACGCTAGAGAGTCGGATGGTGTCCAGGGTGTTTCTCTGAGGTTGCATGTAAGACGCTTTGATGGATTATTCATGTCCGTAACACAAACGGTGCATCATGAGTTATACTACTGTTCCGTTCGATTTAGAGAAGTCTGCGTTTATTTGATCATAAAAACAGCAAAAAATGTGAAATATTATTGTGATGTAAATCGTCCGTTTTCTATGTGAATATATTGTACAGTGTAATTTATTCCTGCATCTTCAGGGTCACATGATCCTTCAGAAATCATTCTGATGTGATGATTTGAAGGAACATTTATGATTATCATCAGTGTTGAAAACAGCTCGTATTATTGTGAAAACTGATGCGTTTTATTTTTGAAAGAACCGCTTTTATTTGAAATGGAAATCTATTTTTAGCAATTTTATGCATGTTTCTTTAAAAAGGGTAATATATGCACTGAAGTTTAATACTTGAGCAATAATAATAGTGATAATTGCCATAGCAAACACGCTATTAAAACCTAAGTGAAAATAACATATTTTCTTAGCGACAGATGCAATTTACACTAAGTGTCAATAGCCGCATTCTTTTAGCGATATGCTATTGACACTATGTGAAAATAACAATAGATTCTACCATGTAAACGTATCAATTCCTTGCAATAAGAGTAAATAGTAATTAGATGCTATCTATACTTTATATTGGCAGATATTATTTTTGTACATTAACAGGATGCATTAATACCATAGAGTGCAAATGATTATATTTATTAAAATGCTATTAACGGATGCTGCGTTATTGGGAGAATAAAAATCCTCCCTACACCTTCCCCTAACCCACTTTTAATATTATTAAAACCTCGTTTTAACTTTTAGAACATTTTTAATCGATTCGAACGTGCATCGATCGCGTTGAACGCGAGGTCTGTGAGCTTTACTCGTCACCGCTGCGCCACTGAAGACAATGTGTGGCGTTTGCCTACAAGGGACGCTATTTGCACTTAGTATAAATAGTCACTTCGATAAAGGGCATCCCATAAACACACGCGTGCGTCCAGAGGCACAAACCTGTGTGATACAGGCTCCGGTAAAGGCAACGATCACGGCCACCACGTTAACGGTCAGCTGGAACTGGAGGAACTTCGAGATGCTGTCGTAGACGTTGCGTCCCCACATCACGGCCTTCACGATGCTGGAGAAGTTGTCATCGGTCAGGATGATGTCAGAAGCCTCTTTGGCCACATCTGTCCCTGCGATTCCCTGTGGAGACAGAAGCCCTGTCGATTCACATCGTTCTTTTGCTTCAAAGTGCAGAAAAACGGTGGACGAAGTACACAACTCTATTACTTGAGGTACTCAAGTGAGAGTTGTAAATACAGATTTTTACTCGAGTAAAAAGTGCTTAAGTATCAAAAGTATATTTCATTTTTCATGTCAACGCATGGTTTTATTATTGTTAAATTGTTGTATGTAATGCTTACGATCCCTTATGCCTCTGAAGCAACTTATTAAATACACAAAATCTCGAGAAACGAACCAACAGAATTGACAAATATTTACTGTTTTTTTTTTTTATTCCTACTCACCACCACAATAAAATTTGATTCTAATTGCCAACTAAACAAAATAACATGTAATTTACTAGAGGTTCTGACAAACTATGAATTGCTGCAGTCTATTTAAAAAAAGTTTAATTGATATTTTATTAAAAAAAAAACAGTTTGAATGATTCAATGACTCACTCATAAATACTTCACTTGTTTCATTACTGGATGAATCTCTTGAATGAATGATTCAATGATAAATACCTTTTTTTTTTTTACATTACTATAGCAATTATGCAAGGTAAAAAAAAAAAAGTTACAAGATGTTAACTTATTTAACTCTATCTTATGGTCAGTGCATGTTTAAAAACTGCTGGGAAATCACTGAACTTCACGACATGTGACCCTACAAGAGTGATTATTGACAGTCTGATCCTCAAAAAGTGAACAGAACTCAATAAGTTCGTTCAAAAATGCAGTATTGTCCTTAACATCAAAATCATTGATTCATTCACTGAACAGGATATAAAATATGCACTATTAATATTACGTTTCATGAAACCGGTCAAGAACAAGGCGAGTTAGACTAGTCTTAAAAGATCAATTAAAAAATCATCTATTTTTCATCTATTATAACTGAGTCAGTTACATAAAAAGGTAGATGCATCTAATTTAAATAGGAAAAGCGAGACTGATTATCTCTTGTGTCGTGCTAGTTGGTTTAGACACAGTACTGGTTGGTTTTAATTAGTACACAGTAGCTAAGTTTATGCACCTGGCAACTGCAATGTCAAAAGAAAATGTATATTTTTGGACGTTTGTTTGTTTGCATTGTGACATTACTTTCATGACCCTTCGCAGTTTGATTGACAGGCGATCTGACCAATCATAACCCCGGGTCTTTGCGAAGGGTCAGTTAAGCACATTCCGAAACGTTCTCAGCACTTTTGGAAGAAAATTGCATTTAGAGTTCTGTCAGACAACTTTGCCATCATGGGGTCGTGTTTTAAATTAAATTTATGAATTAAACAGCTTGCAAAAATATTTTTTTAAAAAAGTGGAAAAACCCATTAAACGCAAAATTATTATGCAATCATTTGAGACTTTCTCCTTACACAGAACCTTGAAAACGGAGTCAAGAACCCTAGAGTTCTATTGAGAACACAGACGAATCTAAAAGTGTGATGTGGACAGAAATCTGATCGGTGTAAAGAGAAAAGATGTTTCTGCACACAATGTGTTTGTGTCGTGTAAAGACTAGCCTGAGGGACTGTTCTCTCCGAAGACACGGCTGACAGTAAAATCATGGTAAATACCACAGAGAGGAAGCCGCCCGCGGGCAGCTGCTGTCAGTTTGATGAGCGGGAACACAAGAATATGCTCTCCTCTAAACTTATGAAAATAGAAATAACGGGGCGGTGCTGACACGGGCTGTTTTTACAGCTTATGCAAGTCTATTGACATATGTCAAAAAACAGGCGTAAAAGCGATGTCTCGCACTAGGGGGCGCTCTGGACTCGTGTTTTCAGAGGCTCTGAGGTGGCGTGATTGTGCATTGTGAAAATGAGGACAGCCTGTGTGCGAGCAGCTTGGGAAGAACAAGAATCATGCGGTTTGATCGGTTCTCACCATGGCAAAACCGACATCTGCCTTCTTAAGGGCCGGACCGTCATTGGTTCCGTCGCCGGTTACGGCAACCACCTGCCGCTGGTCCACCAGAGTGCTGTCAATAATACCTGCCACACAATAAGACCAGAGATTACATTTCTGCATGATCTGAAACTCTGGATCCGACAAAGCATTGCTTAAATGTCTATTGCATCGTGCAATATCAAGCTAAATGAAGATAAATGACCAAAGAGAAAAATATTACTTCACCAACTCATATACGTCAATTTATAGCAACAAATCTCATTTTTACATGTTTATAATGTTTTTATTAAGGTAATAATTGCAGGTTTACATTGAATCACTAACGAGTCAAACATAATATGAATGCTCTCAAAATTCTAATGAAATCACTTTCTCTTCATGAAGCCAGTAAATAAAACTAGTTTGATATAAATGTCAGTGTTCTGGTGTGAAAACCAATGCTTATTTTATGTTCTAGTCATAATACATGTATTTAATATACATTTTTAAGTATTTCTTATTTATTTATTTTGATGTGATATGAAATACATGAATATAATCAAGCTTGCAAATTACTTGTGTTTTAGTGCACTTTATAATGCTGAATATAAATATTAATTTCAATTTCATCAAATGTTTTCGACACAAATACTACTTGTTTACTGGAATAAAATACATTTAACACTCATAATGATCAGCCATATGTTGCCCGCATTAAAACTCTGTGATGTGAAAACATCAAGCGATTACGCCTAGAAATTAAATACACCAGTGATGTAATTACAGCACAACATTTACTTACAGTATGTTAATTATCCTGTAACTTCAGCCATGACGTTCAGTCTTATGTAACCATCACATCTCACAGATCTGATTCCAGACCGCTTTACCAACACATGCCAATGTTCATGAACTCAAGTAGATTATTGATCTAAAAATTTTAGACTTTGAATCAATTTGGACAGGTTTTAGATTAAATGAGTGCAAAATTACTTTTTGAATATTTTCAAAATTACAAGTAACGTGAGTTATGTAATCAGATTACTTTTTCAAGAAACCGGTAAAGCAACGCATAACTTTTTTAAAATTTACAACAAAATATCTGAGTTACTTTTTCAAACAAGTATCACGGGTTACTTTCCATATAAAGTAACTAACGCAATTAGTTACTTTTTGGCCGAGTAACGCAATATTTTCAAAATTACAAGTAACGGGAGTTATGTAATCAGATTACTTTTTCAAGAAACTAGTAAAGCAATGCATAACTTTTTTAAAAAAAAATGTACAACAAAATATTTGAGTTACTTTTTCAAAAAAGTAACAAGTTACTTTCCATATAAAGTAACTAACGCAATTAGTTACTTTTTGGGCGAGTAACGCAATATTTTCAAAATTACAAGTAACTTGAGTTATGTAATCAGATTACTTTTTCAAGAAACTAGTAAAGCAACGCATAACATTTAAAAAAAATGTACAACAAAATATCTGAGTTACATTTTCAAACGAGTAACTCTTGTTACTTTACTCAAAAAAAAAAACAGGGTGTTTAAGGTTTGGTGCTCAGTTGCTCATACACATCCCTCACCTTTGACCAGTGTGTGTTTGTCCGTCGGTGAGGATCTGGCAAGCACTCGCAGCTTAGGCCAGACTTTATCAATGCGCTCCTGCTCAACCTGCGAGAGATAGAAACCGAAGCATCCGTCACGAGAAACATGCTTCCAAAAAGTGCCTATACACCCGTCTAATGGGATACGTAAAGCAGTATATAATACGAAACATGTCATTTCTTGTTGTAATGCGTGTAAACATTCATCAGAGACGTCACTGCATTTACATTTAAATGATTTGAATGTGTATTAAATCATTCTCATGTGGGTTGTTTGTTGGAATGGCCACCAATCAATTGTGTTCAATAACTGTCTTCATCAATAACAGCAGTGCATTGCTTGCAGAGGGTACAAATGTGACTAATGTAATCACAACATAATAAAAAAGCCCCATAAATTATCAGAGTTCTGGAACGCAACAGCATCAGGGCCACAGACGGTTATATGCTCTGGATTCAATATACATAAAGCTCTCTCGACAGCATTAGTGCTTAGCACACACAGTAATTTCAACTCGTTCTTTCGTGTTTTTCAATGAAAAGTCACTAGGATTTGTGCTAAACCAGTGGGGTAACACATTACAACTAACACAAGTTATGTTATCAGGTTACATTTTCAAGTAACTAGTATAGCAATGTATTTTTTAAAATTCACAACAAAATATCTGAGTTACTTTTTCAAACAAGTAACTTGAGTTACTTTCTATATAAAGTAACTAACGCAATTAGTTACTTTTTGGGCGAGTAACGCAATATTTTCAAAATTACAAGTAACGGGAGTTATGTAATCAGATTACTTTTTCAAGAAACTAGTAAAGCAATGCATAATTTAAAAAAAATTTTTACAACAAAATATCTGAGTTACTTTTTCAAACAAGTATCACGGGTTACTTTCCATACAAAGTAACTAACGCAATTAGTTACTTTTTGGGCGAGTATCGCAATATTTTCAAAATTACAAGTAACGGGAGTTATGTAATCAGATTACATTTTCAAGTAACTAGTATAGCAAAGTATTTTTTAAAATTTACAACAAAATATCTGAGTTACTTTTTCAAACAAGTAACACGGGTTACTTTCCATATAAAGTAACTAACACAATTAGTTACTTTTTGGGCGAGTAACGCAATATTTTCAAAATTACAAATAACGGGAGTTATGTAATCAGATTACTTTTTCAAGAAACTAGTAAAGTAACGCATAACTTTTTTTTTTTTAAATTTACAACCAAATATCTGTTACTTTTTCAAACAATACAAGTTACTTTCCATATAAAGTAACTAACGCAATTAGTTACTTTTTGGGCGAGTAACACAATATTTTCAAAATTACAAGTAACAGGAGTTATGTAATCAGATTACTTTTTCAAGAAACTAGTAAAGCAACGCATAGATATTTTGTTGTAAGTTTTAAAAAAAGTTGTTACTTTTTCAAACAATACAAGTTACTTTCCTTTAAAAGTAACTAAGTAAAGCAATTTACAACAAAATAACTGAGTTACTTTTTCAAAAAAGTAACAAGTTACTTTCCATAAAAAGTAACTGACGCAATTGGCGAGTAACGCAATATTGTAATGCTTTACTTTGAAAAGTAACTTTCGCCAACACTGGCCATATCTCTCACAAATAGTGCAATTTCCTAAATATCTCTGCTTCATTTTCTCATCATTTCATGATTTCAAAATCATTAAAGTTTGTTTATTTTTCAAATCTGACATCACATATGTCTGACTGTTGTCGTTTGCGCATGATCACCATCACTGTGAATTGTAATTAAACTGCTTAGGACCTTTTTATGACAAAAAAAATCCTGAAAATCTTCTTCATCGACTGACGAAAGTTAAGCCCTTCCTGTTAAAAGCATGATTCATGCCTTTGTTTTATCGCGTCTCGATTGTTGTAACTCTTCTCCCGTCTTCGGTTACTCTAAATCGCTGCCGGACTCTTAAAGGGGAAACGTAAAATTTCATCAGCAACAAATACAAATGGTGGGATTTCATCTACTCGCTCACGCTTTCTTTCGTGATGCACTGTCGCTGGGTATGCAGGTGCGAAGGGATTTACCTAAATGAACTGCATACAATATTTTTCTTCAAGAAAAACGGGAAGAATATTGATGACTCATCCTGCACTACACAGATCTTTGCCTCAGAATGTTAATGTCCCTCTATAGAGCTTGATTGGTTATGTGTGATGCAGAGGTGTAGTGTCCTGATACCTCTCCCTTCTCATTCCTGATCCTCCTGTTGAACTCTTTCCCGTCGATGCACAGGAAGTCTTCTCCAGGATGGATGATGCCACATTTGATAGCGATGGCTCGAGCCGTGTTGATGTTGTCTCCTGTCACCATACGCACAGTGATTCCAGCACGCTGGCATTTCAGGATGGCGTCGGGCACCTGCGGGCACAGGTTTAAGAAGCGGACATTAATTCCAGGCGCACCGCCTCGCTCCGCTGCAGAGGAAAGGTTAGCGCAGAGTCCTCTGCAAACCGCAAGCCCACGCCTAGAGCCCAGAGCGGCAGTAAACGAGAACACCACCGCAAAACACACAGGATTCAGTCGGCTCTCCCGATTCCAGCGAAACAAGCGAGCGCTCATTAGGAGGAATTCAAAGGGCTCCCGCGCTAATCACGCAGTGCTGGATGTGATTTCTCATGCAACAATAGACAAAATGACTAATTTCCCTGCTGAAAAAATCAGACCAGGTTCAGCTGGAAAATCCAACGAGACGAGCAAACTCTATAGGCAGCGTTTTTCAGCAAGGTTTTGTGGTCAGATCTACGTTGAATCAAGTTATTGAGTAGACAGTGGGATTCTAAAGAAGTGGGAAGATAAATGTGCAATTTGCATATATGTGTGTGTGTGTGTGTGTGTGTAAATATATGCAAATTGCACATTTATCTTCCCACTTCTTTAGAATCCCACTGTCTACAAAATAACAAGCATCACTTAAACCTATTTAAATAATAATCATAATAATAATGTTAATTGCAATTAAGCTGAAATGAAATAAAACGCAATTATTAGTTTAAATTAAAGTAAATGCAAATTAGTGCAAATTAAAAATCTTGTTGAAGTTGAAGCACTAAAATGGTCAAATGGAAATAATTAAATACAAACTAGAACTAATTAATACTAAAACTGAAACAAAATGCCAATAAAAACTTAAATAATCCTAACCTAAACGGCAAGTAAAATCACAAGCACATAACTAAAGGACTACGAATTAAATTAAAAATAACAACTATATATAGATATATATACACACACACACACACACACACACATCCCAGAGGTTATGGGAATGGGGCCGGTCTAGACACTAAAGCGAGAGATGATACCTGCTTGACTAGACGTCCAAGTATTTCTGAGAAACCTAAAGACAAGCCGGTGCTGCTTAACTCATCAGGAGAAGAGGAAGAGCCTCATCAATAAAACACGACGGCAGAGGAAGGTGACGTGGTAACATTAGACATTTAAGACTAATGGATTTGTTTACGGATTCTTACGTTTCGGCTTTTTATTAGGGAAAGGAACGGCTCACGTGTCCCGTCCGGCAACAGAACGCACCAAATCTGTGATTCACAGTGATTCAAAAATCCAAAGCAGGACAACAGAGGGTTAATTTTGCAGTCAGAACTTCATTCATGCTGTAATTGTGTTTTACCGCAGATGTCGCTTCCTGCGAGAAGCCTTCAACAAACTGACAATTACGGAGCGTGGCTGTAGAGACGGAGAACGAGAGCAAAGAAACGGCGGGATAAAAAGACTGGCTTAAATAATGCAGCAGTGTAGACGCTTCTTCAGTCCCCGCGTGTGAAGACGTACGAGCATTTCGGGAGATGATCTCTAATCGCATCAGGTGCTAAATATTTTCCGGCGAGCTCAAAGCACACAAACTAGACGCTGTTTCTGCAGGTCAGTCCAGCAAGACCAAAACACATTTCAATGGTAAACTTGACCCAGATGTATAAGAGCAACGATGCGTCTAGATGATGTGAGCTTCTGGTGCGGCGTGTCCTTACTATTGTATGTAATATGTCAAGATGGATCTTTCCTGAACTTGACTATCCATACATCATTTTACAGAAAAATCATGAGTGTCAAATACGATCATCAGGCTTTTGAGGAAGGTTTATTTGTTCATCTCTCGATCAGAATTGTGCAGGGCTGGGTGGGTTACTTTTAAAACGTATTTCACTACAGATTACTAAATACATGCTTTGAAAAGTCATTTGTAACGTATTTTGTTACATTACTCAAGTTTAGTCACTTCATCTAAATACTTTAGAATACTTTGGAATACTAATAAGTGTGAAACGAACACAAAAAAGATCATTGTGAGTTTTTATCTCACAATTCTGACTTTTTCCCTCAGAATTGAGTGATATAAAGTTGCAATTGTGAGTTATAAAGTCAGAATTATGAGATATAAACTGACAATATTGAGAAAAGTCAGAATTATGAGATATAAACTCGGAATATTGAGAAAAGTCAGAATTATGAGATATAAACTCACATACTAAATTCACAATTGCAAGAAAAAGTCAGTATTGCAAGTTTATATCTCCAAATTCTGACTTTATAACTTGAAATTGTGAGTTTAAATCTTGCAATTCTGAGAAAAAGAAATCAGAATTGTGAAATTCAAACTCACAATTGTGAGGGAAAAAACTAATAGTGAGAAAAAGTCACAGTGAGTGAATTATAAAATGACTCCAAAACATGAAAACAGTCGTGGATCATCAGGTCATGACAGGACAGTTCAGTTGACAGTTTTTTATATAAATTCAGTCATTTTGTCTCGTTCAGGACAGAACTAAATAAAAATAACAACATTTTTATGATCCTCTTAAAAGTATTAAAATGTTGATGAAACTGAACTCGTCTTTTTCAGACGGTCAGAGTCAGAGAATCACCAATCGCTGTTTAAATGACATTAAAACTCAAAGTAATCACTTTGGTAATCTAAAACACTTTTCAGATGGAACTGTAATCTGATTACCACCCATTTCAAATGAAATACAGTGGCTCAAATTTAGTATTTTAAATACGTCACTAAGTTACTTGTATTTCGTTCCTCCCCAACCCTGGAATTGTATTATAAGATGCAACACTTTGATCATAAAACTAAGCATTTAAATCCTCTTAGTCGACTGATATTTATATGCATTTTGAGTAAGTACGGTTTTAAAGATCTCATTGATTCACATCACAGGAGTGTTTCAATTTTAATATGACATGATCGAATGCGAAGAAAGTTCTCACCTCAGGTCTGACAGGATCTTCAATTCCAACGACACATATTGCGGTCAGCTCGGCCAAGATGTTGTTTTCGTCTTCCCAGTTGGGCTCGGGGTCTCCGGAGAAGTCCCGGTAGGCCACGCAGATGGTCCTGAGTCCGTTGCAGGCCATGGGTTCGATCACTTTCTTCACCATCTCATCCCTGTCCCTCGGCCTGAAAACGCGAGGTTCGCCCACCTCGTTCAGAATCTGAGAACACCTGAACCGAACACATGATCACATCTGTAAACGCACATTCCTTTCATTGCAGCCATTTTTGAGGACATGTTATTCCCTTCAAGAGCATATCTAAATGATTCCACGCTTCGGTAATTCAACATAATGTCACTCCATTTGCTATGGAAATGCTTTTATGAAAAACTGGATGAAAGGCGCTCACTTTTTGAGGACGATTTCAGACGCTCCTTTGCTGTACATTCTGAAGCTGCCGTCTGGAAGCTTGATGACGGTGCTCATGGACTTCCTCACAGAGTTGAACGTGTACACCTTGTAGAGTTTCTCCTCTGGGATCTGGTTCCGAACGGTCTGGTAGTCTCGTTTCAGGTCAAGGACCAGTCCCAGCAGGCCACACTCGGTTTTGTTGCCCACTTGTTTGGGAAGACCTCCATCCTTGTCTGCAGGCTGGAATGATAGAAAGCCAGAGAAGGATCAGAAAACGGCTGCAAGTTTGCTGAGGGAGTTCATAAAGTTTCTTTACGGCCGTATCAACAGCTTGGGTGCCTAACAGAGATTTGTATTTTTTTTCTGTATTTATTTTTTTCAGTCATTCTGGTTTGGATTTGTTATAAATCTCAAACACAACGTGTTAAACGTCAACAGTAACTGCTTTACAGACAAGCTTTGATTCGTGGAATTCATTCTTAGGTGTGCACACATACTGAAATCAATCTGTTCATGCATGTCCATGCTTTCTTTTTTTCATTCTTGCCCATATTTATAACCTGCAAAGATGCATTGTGTGGTTGAATTGCGCCCAAAGTTACTTACGGTAACTCATTGCCATTTGCACCGACAAAGATTAAATCGCTGGAGATCACTGTATTGTTCTTCAAACACCTCTACATGTGATTCAAATGGTCTTTCGAAGGAAAAGTGCCTTCTTTAAACAGACTAAAAACCGCGTGGACTTTTATTTGCATGTTCTTTTGTGTTATTTTGCCTGTGTTCAGTTCCAGTGTGTTTAATTTATGCTTAGATGGTTGATGATTGTCGTAGTTATACCTGTTGTATATTATGCTCATCATCCTGTGTATTTAAGGACTTGTTTCTTCAGTTATTGTCTTGTGTTAAAGGAGATCTATAACGCCCCGTTTACAAGATGTAATATCAGTCTCTGGTGTCTCCAGGGAAGTTTCAGCTCAAAATCCTCCACAGATCATTTATTATCGCTTGTCAAATTTGCCTCTATTTGGGTCCGTTTTTGTGCGTGTCCCTTTAAATGCAAATGAGCTGCTGCTCCAGAAGAGGGCGGAGCTTCAACAGCTCAACAACAACAAAGCTGGAGAATCTCACGCTGACAAAATGAGGAAAGTGTTGGAGAGACTCAGGAAGACGTTTCTGAGCGGTTCGTGGATAAATTGACGTCGTCGCTGTGGAGTTGATCAACTCGTCACTAGCGTGTGTCGTCACGTTCGTCTTTTTTCCTCGAATCCACCCTCGTTTGTGGCGTAAAATGACGGCGTCAACAACACTCGACGACAACAACTCTTCCTCTTCTCTAAAGCAGCCCAACATTTATGTAAATTTTGGAGTTTGTGATGTCACTAACTGGGAAGAAGCTCGTTGAGCGTCGTAACTTTGCAGATGTTGTTTCTGCTCAAACAGCAACATTACACACTAACTAAAGTATATATCCCAATGAAACACCCGTTCAACATTACGTCCTCTTATGTCCCTTTGTTGAGTTCCCAGAGCTTATTAAATAATCTTCGATCGATCATCTTCATCAAGTCTCATTGTTCTGGATCATCTAGTCAATCCAGTGCATGACAGATATAATGTCTCCAACGTATGTAAACCAAAGTTTCATTTCAGATCACAAAACCTATTGAAATCTCATTATCTGCAGTTTGATCGTGTCTGAATTATGTCTGCAAACAATAATCTGCTAAAATTACTTCAGGCAATTCCATTTTATTATCCGTTTATTGTTGAGAAGAAATACTGAAATGCCCATAGAGACCTTGATTGTGGAGTAACGTCACTGATTTACTTATCCAGTATTTTTCATATCCAGGTTTGACGAGATCCGGCATGGATCAAAACGTACCTCTTTAAAAAGTTTTTCAATGTTTAAGTTTCTTTGTGTTTCAATGTGTTCATTTTAATTGGCCATTGATTTTAACACTAACTCTTAATTGCTTTAACTGTTTTATTTTATTTATTTATTTATTTATTTATTTATTTTTTGGCCTCTTTTGTAGCACTTTGAGATTTTTTTAAACAATGTAAAGTGCTTTATAAATAAAATGTATTATTATTGTTATTATTATCACTGCACACTCTTAAAGTGTGGTTCCATTCAACTCTATGGATCTTAATTCAGTTTTAATGAACCCTTTATGCTAAAACGGTTCAATGATTGCATAATATTTTCATGTTAAACTGTTTTTTTTAGATTTGTTCTAGTGATAAAGATTTGCTTAATTCATAAAATTGAATCTGAATTATTTAATCAAATCATTTATTTTATGTTAATAAATAAATTAAAACCAAAGAATGATCCCAAGAAGCATCTATATATGAAGTATCTGACAGAACCCTTTTCTTCCAACAGTGGCTTCACTGCAATGCATTACAACTTTCTGGCATCCAGCATATGAATGAATTGTCATGTGACTGACTTGTTTACATATCAATGGCTTATTGGGTAAGTCAAAACGGGACGGTAGGGTGGAAAATGGTCATCATGACTAAAACTAAATTATGTTTTTAACTTCACTAAGCGTACCTGAGGGGGGAGGGGGATATATGCATGATATGACCGCCTTATGCATCTCATATTTGCTCACCTGGGTCATTCAAAACTGCTCATGCGTTTGATGCGGATTTCATAGTACCCTTCAGAGAGGCGCTGGCACACAACGCTCTCCTGAACAGCTGTCTTCTCCCTGGTCAGCACGCACTCCTACGAACCACGGCATATGGCAAAACATGCACTGGCAGCACTACTTCCTCTTTACGGCCCTGTTCGGCTCCTGCGCTCCACACGGGCCCTCGCTCTATTCTTCTTCTCACGGCAGGGGCTGCGGAGGCCCTCTGGTGTCCCCTAGAAGGTCATTTTCATAGCACCTCTTTGATTTCACAGCGTTACCTGCACTGGCAGTGACAGCCCCTGCCCCAGGCCGTGAGGGGAGCGCTTCGCCAAAGCTGATTGGCTTAAATGAATGAGTGGCAGGCCGAGGCATCGCAGAGAGGCTTTGGCAGGGTCCCCGAGCCACATGGAGCGGCTGCAGCCGGACAAACGACTTTGCCCAAAATGAGTCACAACTTATCAAACACGAGACAGCAAGATATTTCACCTGGTCATGGGCGCAATGGAAAAACTGCTCCCAAAATAGCGTTTAATTTTACAAAGAAGCTTAAATGCCAGTGCTTTTCCCAGCATAGGACTAGTATCAGACATTTGGTGGTTCAACGATCAGATTCGAAGTATCATGATGATATACACCAGGGATGGACAGCGCATCCTGATTTTGCAGAGTTCCTAGGTCAACATATTTTGTTAACATTCCTGTCTGGAAATTTAGTCCTAACCCTATCCATATCCAAAAGTTATCCCTAAAATCATTGGGACATGGAAACACCGTGGAAGCATCTAAACCTGGTTGTAAGCCTAAACAAGACATAAACTGTAAACCAATCGCTCGAAGCTTGAACAGAATGTTCAACAAAGATACTGATCGAGGAACATGTTGTACTTGATGTAATGAGGTTATGCATGATGCGCAAGTCTAAAAAAATCCCACTGGTAACACACCAGAAATATCTAACCTAAAGTTGCATCTGAAAGCTGAAAAATGCTTCCCTTCTTAGGCAGCACACGGAAAGCAACAAGGCGCGTCCGAATCCAATGATCTTGTCACATGCTGTCTGTACTGAGAAACCTTCATCTGATCAATGTTTGATGCAGCAGAGATGTTCCCATCGCTGCCTATGATAACCCACAATCCTGTGCATTTCATTCCGTGTCAGTTGAGCTAAAAATAAATACGGCATCTGAAAGTTGCAGTTGGATGTCGGTGTAAATGTACTTTTTAAACCAACTTTTTCCACTTTTGAGGCAAATTTGTATTGTAAAAATTAAATGTTTGCAAAGTTATCACCAAAGCTCTGTGTACTTTGATGTAGATCATGCTGCCTCAGAAGCTGAAATCAGTTTAGGGAGGAACCTTCATGCGCAAACAATGCCTGTCAAGTCAAAGGACAGCAAGGGAACAAATCAGCTGCAAGTCAGATTTCAGATCCCATGGGATTTTTAATGACCAGGATCTCTGTTTAACTCAGGACAGTGCTTGTTACAGTGTTGTTGAGCACCCCCTGCTGGCCTCTCAAACACCAACTTAACCATCAACTTCCAGCAGCAACCTTGTTTTCACAGAAGGTCTCCCATCCAGGCACAACTGGAGAAGCAGTTTTGAGCTAATCGATATATGTTGTGAAAAGCACTTCACAAATAAACATGAATTGGATTGATTTGAAGTTCTATGGTGGAGCTCCACAGGGATAAAAGGAGGCATGATGACAGCGGAAGACTGTTGTTTGATTATGTTTATATGTGGCAGTCATCTGTGTGGGTCTGCCTCTTATTGATGTTTTGTTGTTCATTTTGTCATTAAAGTTCCTTCCTCCTTTTTGGGTGGAGTAGAGTACAGTCTTGAGGCTGTGAAGGGTGATGGGGGTATACGTAATGAACAGGGTGGGGCCAAGAGCTGTGGGGGTGGAGCGAGTCCACCGGTCCATGGAGGAGATATGGAAGGATTAAAGTAGGAGTGACAACAGTGGGTTACGAAAGAGGACAAGGCCCGGGATATTATGTTGTCATTTTATTATCTTTATATTTGGAAGTGACTTCCGCTTGTCTTTGTCATTAAAGTTACACTGCTCATTTGGGGTTCCCGCCTCCTTCCACGAAGTTGAAAATTGTTACATTTGTGCCGAATTCATTCACCAGGGCCTATTGCCATCTGCCGTATTGGGAAGAGCAAGGGAATGGGGCGGGGCCAAACACCGACATGGAAGAAGTCGTCGGCTGTAGTCAGCGTGATGTGTTGGGGGAGTAAAAGGCTGTCCACAGAGGGGCATCCAGTGCCACCACCAACAGTTCACCCAGATGGCGGCGGACCGGATGGTGGTGCATTATGGGAGCTGGACTATTTTTTTCTTTTTCATTTCCTCTCTCGCCTCTGTCTCTCCTCATGCATCCATCTCCTTTTCTCTCACCTCGCCTGTCCTTACGCCAAAGTGCTGTGTCCACTGCGATGCACCCTGGTGGAGGGGATGGGTGGTGCCTAGCCTGCAAAGGGCAATGGAGGTATATGTGACAAACGGGTGGGGCCAAGAGCCATGGGAGCAGAGCGAGGCCGGTGGAGCGAGTGTTCATGAGCAACATCTGTGAGTCGCATCAGTCTCGGGTCCCATGGAGACATTCAGGAAGGATCCAGATACAACAGAGGGTGAAGCCTGGGACTTTATGTTGTTATTTTATTATTTTATTTATATGTGGCCATCATCCGTGAGTAGCTGCTGCTTACTTTCGTTTTATTTTGTCATTTACGTTGATTTGGTTTCGCCTCGTTCTTCCCTGAACTTGAACACTGTTACAATGTTGATCCAGGAACATGTCTTACCACAGTAATGAATGATATTCATGTATACCTTTTTATTGCAAGTAACAGGCATTTGTATTAATAGAATAGACGAAAGAGTCATTCATCATCTAGATGAGTGCCTATGTGGAGTCACTGAATGAACATTCACCACTTTGTTAAAGGTAATGGACCTGTTCCCAGATTCCCAGGCAGAAGCCAATTAAAATCCCATCGAGCATGAATAAAACCCATGCAACAACATGTAAACCCCTAACTGATACTTTGTGCTCAAACACACCTTTAAAAAGGATTCGTGAAGGGACGACTGCATTCGTCGTTGGTGTAAATAAGAATCCAGAATTTACAAAACACACCGCAGCCAGTGACCTACAGAACCGCCCTGGAACACACACACGGCCGCATTCGTACATGTAACCTCCAATCAAGAATTGATGGGAGCCCGGGAACATGACATCAGTGTCAGACCTGACCTCTCCAATCACAGGGCCAGAAGGTCTGACGGAGCAGGTGGTAGAAGCAACCTGAGATCAGTGCGACAGGAAGTCTCCGCAGAGCTCAGACTACCGGCTGAAGTATCAGTGTACATGCCAACAGCATCACCTGTACCATGTGTCCTACTCCGATTTCAGGATTCCACTAACTCTTTCGTGGCTGCATACCGTCGACCGGTCATACCGGTGAGACACGCTACATAACCACGCTAAATTATGAACGCTAAATCCGTATCAAGTAGCTACAGGTAAAAGTTTAATTTAACACTGCACAGCTGCTTCAAATTAGGTGGGCAGCCGTTGCGCCTGATAGCATGAAATTCCCTTAACCCTCTGGTTGTGTTCCAGTCATTTTTCTTTTTCCCGACAGAACTAGTTAATGTTATCACGTTGGACTTTTTTGGTTCCCCCTTGCTTTGTGTTCCTGTTCAAAAATGACCGCTCATAAATCTCATGATTGGTTTCGACTTTTTTGTCAACTTGTTTTCTTTCAATAAGCACAGGTTTTGTAATTCGTTTTGGAATTGATTGATCATAGACCTCATTGATCTATGGTTATGCACCTCAGTTTTTTTCTGAGGTGAATAAGTTTGAGTGAACTTTATTCACTCAAAAAACTGAGGTGCATGTGCTCAGATGAGGCCTTCGATCTAACGGTTCCAAAGGACAACAACTTGGCACAACGATAGAACCCGATATTTGATTATAATATAGCATAATGAGAGATTTACAAGCTATTTAAGGGTGTGTTCACACTTGTAGTTCACTTCGCTTGATTCGTTTGGTCTGGACCAAACAAAAACATTTAGTCCTGGTTCGCTTAGTGTTCAGATTGGCATTGGGACCAAAAGATACTGAACCTAGAGACACATTCAAAATCTGATCGGTCAGCATTTATGACGCATTGTCTATTTTGAGACGAAACTTCGGCTAAATGTGAGTGCGTGTGGCGGTATTTCGACCAGCTAAGAATTCATGAAGAGCTTATAAAATGTGTAAAGGAGTCAAAACAGCGACAGGAATCCCTCCGATCTCATCTTCCTGTCTTTGGTCTGTGTTGCGTTCAAATATCATTCGAACTGCACCAGAGTTCGTTTAGAAGTGGACCCAGACCCATCTTTTCAGTGGTTCTCTTGTTTGGTGTGCGCCAGGGTTCGGGAGGCATTCACATGTATCCAAATAAACCGCACTAACAGAGCAATCGCCCCAGGGTTCGTTTTAATCGAACCAAACATGCCAAGTGTGAACGCACCCTAAAAGGCTGGTCATTTTTCGATCTGGAACACCAAATTAGGTAAATGTTTTTCAACACAGCACAAGGGTTAAACGCAAATCTAGAAGGATTGCCCTGCTGAAAAATCCTGAATTCAATGTTGGTCCAGGCTGGTTTGTGTTGGTTAGAGCTGATATAGCGCTGGTCGAGCACAGTCATGCTGTTCTCAAGCAAAACTGAGCTGATTTAGCTGGCAAACCAGCAACAAACAACCCCATGCTGGTCCCAGCATGCAAAACATACCTTATGCTGGTGACCAGAAATGCTGGAATTTTTAGCAGTTTGAGTTGGGAAGGAGACTTTGGAAAGTTTGCTTAAGCAGCTCCTGAGTCTTGGGTGAGGAGAAGGTCGTGTGTTAATTACATAACGTAGCGGCGAAGCATGGTAGCTTCGTGGATCTCTCCAGGGATAAAGAGTTCTGCTCATTTCACTCTGTTTGGAATGATACGCTTATCCAAGTCTTGTTTGTATGGTTATGAAAGCTCTCCGTCCTGGTCTCCAGGGATGGGTTCTGTATGGTGTGCTAGTCTGCTGAGAGGGGGCGTTCACACGGCCTGCTTTCAGCTCCTAGGCATCTTAAAGCGAGATACAGAACAGATCTGATTCCAGCTCCCAGAACCAAGAGGAGCTCACATGTTGTGATTCTTTTTTTCATAACTCATTGTCTGTTTCCTTGCAGACTGGAAATGCTCCGAAATACACAGAGATTATTCTGCAGCATCCTTGATCGACGAAGAACACGTACAGAAACCTACACGTGAAAAGGTCTAATGTAAACACCGTCCTAATTCCTATGAAATAGGATTTCATCTGTGTGTTACTCCATGTAGGACACCTTCAGTGTTTTCTGGTTTTCTCTCTTGAACTATTACAACACTGAATATTCCTTATTTGGAATATATACAGAACACTTTTGCCATAGAAGGAGAATTTTGCCTTAGAAGAACCGTTTTGGCTCCCTGAAGAACCTTTCGGTGATCAGTACTTACAAGAACCATTTTTTCTTAACGATAATGACACAGAGAAACAATATCATCGGAATGACTTTTAGAACGATTTGTAAACATTGACAGCCAATCAGAATCCATCCTGCTTTAAAGAGCTCAAGCACAGAGGACGATAAAACTGTAGTGTGCTTAGAATTAAAAGGACGATTTCAGTTGCTGGTGCTTACACTAATATAGTGATAATTCTTGGTGTGAACAGGCTTTTAGAGGGTTTCATATAGTTCTGCTGGCCTTGTGCTAGCTTGCGGCCTTAATGTATAATGCAAAGTCGCCGTTTGGTTTTAACTAAGAAGTATGGGTACTTAAGAGTGGTTCGAAATACAAGATCTCGTCCAAAACTTCATGCAACTCTTGATGGAAATAAAAGTTGTGATATTGCATAAAGCTGTCAAAATAATGCCGCGGCGAATGCTCTCGGTAATCTAGAGAACAAGCTAAAGTCCAACAAAATGTACAGTATGTATATTTATCATTTGAGTTTGTAAATCCTCACTTTGGATATTGCCAAACGATGTAATACTGTATATTAGTAATAGCTTGTGTTTATACATCATTAACATTAAAGTCCATTGTCACAAAGCAGTTGTAGCTGACACAGGGGTTAGCCGAATAGCGAAAGGGTTTTGTTTCTCACCAGTATTTTAGTAGTATAGGCGCTGTTGAGAGATATAGCGTTGACCAGTGTTTCCAGAGTTTTGGCTGGGATGGAGCTGGGATCCGGTATCTCCTTGTAATGGACGTCAGCCACGAAGCATTGCACTGCTGTCATTCGGTTGGTGGTCAGCGTCCCGGTCTTGTCGGAGCAGATCGCTGTGGCATTGCCCATGGTCTCGCAAGCGTCCAGATGGCGTACCAAATTGTTGTCCTTCATCATTTTCTATTAGCACAGACAAAAAAAAGAATAAGTCATTGTGAAACCAGATCACTAGATAATATAGCATCTTGTGGAAGAGTACATTCTGGATATGTCAAAAAAACCGAGATCCACTTTACACTACCTATATGAGTCGCTAGCAGAAGTCACTTTTTGATCCCTTGCATGAGGAACTGATGTGTTCACAAATGATGAAGGACACTAAGCTGTTCACACTTATAGATAGACAGAAACATGGATCCATGTGCTGCCTTGAGTGTAGAGATGATATCTACCCAACAACCTTTAACTGTTGAAGTCGCAGTTGGTTGTTTTTATGCAACAACACAAAGAAAGTTCAGAGCTTTCATAGAGTTTGACATGAACGTGAATTCAAAAATCACAAAACGGTGCTAATTTCACCATGGCATGAATACAGCATATCGCTCAGAGTTGCTTCTATCCATTGGTTATTGATTGGATTTTTATTTTTATTTTTATTTTATAAATCATTGCACTCTCGGTGAAGTCAGCTGTTCTTCTGCCATTTCGATTACAAATCACGAGGTCAAACTTGGAAAAATATAAAATAAAACAAATAAATAAGCTAATTAATTCATTAATTAAATAATAGAATAAAATAAAATAAAAATGCACGGATGAATCGTTCACAATAAGACACATTTTCACGTCAACTTTAAAGAGAGCAAGCCAAAAGAACGTGGGAGTCGATTTCGGCTGGAGGAGAGCGGAAATGACGAGAAACATTTATGAAGAATCTCTCAGGCTGTGTCAGATATCGGGCACTCTTTGAGGGAACAGCCATTTGTAGTGTTGTCGACGTCATCGAGTGCACTCATTCAATCCCATAATGCACTGTGAGAATCGCGCACCAAATGTCTGACCAGAAGATGGCGCCCGCAGCTGAATCATCCAATACTTGACATTTATAATGAGTAAAAACAGTGCAGATGATTGCTCTCTGTGTAATCAGCTCATTAGGTTCATAAGTATTAACTAGATCAAGTGTACCTTCACAGAGTAGGCCAGAGAGATCGTCACAGCCAGCGGAAGGCCTTCCGGAACAGCCACCACCAGGACTGTAACGCCAATGATGAAGAATTTGACAAAATACTGAATGTAGACCGGAGTGCACTCCGGCAGCCACGGCCTCTTCTGAAGCACAAAGTTATCGATCGCAAAGTAAAGCACCAGGATGATGACTGTGATGGCAGACATCACCAAACCTGAGGAGCAGAACACACCGAAACACTGCATCAGTGCTCCACTGCGGTGATAAAACACTGCAGAATCAAGCTGAAAACACAGAGCACCTGCTTTGCCGATTTGCACAGCCAGCTTCGTCAGTTTTCCTTGCAGGACAGATTTCTCTTTCTTGGAGACATTGGCCTTCTTCTTCTCTTTCTCGTCGGTTTCTCCACCCTCCGCGCTCTTCAAGGGCTGCATCTCCATTGCCGCAGCACCATCCTGCTTTTTCACTGTAACGATCACAGGAAACACATGTTGGTTATGTGCCGTCTGACCTTTGCTCACTGCTAATGCTGGACCTTGTTGAGAGGGAACTTTGAACTGGGTTTATTTATGTTTGTTTGTATATAAATGCTAAATTGAATGACTGAATGAGCGTTATGTGCTGCTAGCCACCAATTCCAACAGGAGTCAACATTTCAAGAAGATCACGAATCTTCAATTACTTTAGGCAACAAAATCAGCAAACCACCAAATTAATGTGTTATTCTGAATAGGAAACGTGAGGCAGTGAATGAATTTTACATTTTTCCGGGAACTCGATTAAACCGCAATCCTGGTAACATTACATGGTTGAGAGACGTCTGCTCTACTGCAAAAGCTTTTCATGAGATCTGATGACAGAAGCGGGGTATCAAGTTATATGGGACAAAACTTCTTGAAGTCTTGTTTAAAGGGACAGTTCACCCAAAAGTTGAAGTTCTGTTAAGCTTCATTTGGTTCAAACTCGAATGACTTTCTTTCTTCTGTGGAACACAAAAGGAGAGGTTTGCTTGTTACGCTTTCCCATTCATCCACAAGTATATATATATATATTCAACAGTTCTTTCTGGTTCTTGAATCTGATTGGCTGAGAGGTCTTTCAAGCCATGCAATCAGTATGCAGTATCAGTCTGCATTCTCACAGCGAGTGTCATGGTGGGCGAGCAAACCCACTACATTTTTATAGATACTACTGCTATTTTGTAACGGAATGTAATTTTAAGGAGATTTTTCAGCGAGATCCGGGCTCGAGTACCCGCCGAGAACAGCTTCATCTCGGTCAGTCCTTCGGGAATTTGCCGCTGGCTCTTGTGTAGATAGCGTTTAAACATGAGCTATACATCTTATTAATCTATTACTTGTACTTATTAACACACTCGTGCCATTGAACTGTTATATAAATGCAATATCATCTGTGGTTGCCTACAACCGAATCACAACCATGCTGATATTCAATCATATCGTACAGCTGATATTGACATGTATCTGGATGCTTTGAATGTTCAGAGAGCATAACATTTTCATAACTTAATTTTTTAGAATATATATTTTGTTAGCTGGGAAAGCGTCAATAAAATGATCATACAAGTTGCGAGTATGACTTTACACTCTATTCCAAGTCTTCTGAAGTCATGTGATGCTTTGTGTGAGAAGCAGACTTTATGAGCGTGAGAAGTAGATCAGTATGACTTTAGAAGGTTTCGAAAATTACGCACAATTTGTATGACTTTAGGCACGGTTGGGGAGTAACGAAATACAAGTAACTTAGTGACGTATTTAAAATACTAAATTTGAGTGACTGTGTTTCATTTGAAATGGGTGGTAATCAGATTACAGTTCCATCTGAAAAGTGTTTTAGATTACCAAAGTGATTACTTTGAGTTTTAATGTCATTTAAACAGCGATTGGTGATTCTCTGACTCTGACCGTCTGAAAAAGACGAGTTCAGTTTCATGTTTTCCACTGTTTTCATGTTTTGTGAGTCATTTTATAATTCACTCGTCACTGTGACTTTTTCTCACTATTTGTTTTTTTCCCTCAGAATTGTGAGTTTGTGTTTCACAATTCTGACTTCTTTTTCTCAGAATTGCGAGATTTAAACTCACAATTGCAAGTTATAAAGTCAGACTTTTTTTTTTCTTGCAATTGTGAATTTAGTATGTGAGTTTATATCTCATAATTCTGACTTTTCTCAATATTGTGAGTTTATATCTCATAATTCTGACTTTTCTCAATATTGTGAGTTTATATCTCATAATTCTGACTTTTCTCAATATTGCGAGTTTATATCTCATAATTCTGTCTTTTCTCAATATTGTGAGTTTATATCTCATAATTCTGACTTTTCTCAATATTGTGAGTTTATATCTCATAACTCTGACTTTTCTCGGATATTGCGAGTTTATATCTCATAATTCTGTCTTTATAACTCACAATTGCAACTTTATATCACGCAATTCAGGGAAAAAGTCAGAATTGTGAGATAAAAACTCACAATGATCTTTTTTGTGTTTGTTTCACACTTATTAGTATTCCAAAGTATTCTAAAGTATTTAGATGAAGTGACTAAACTTGAGTAATGTAACGAAATACGTTACAAATGACTTTTTAAAGCATGTATTTTGTAATCTGTAGTGAAATACATTTTAAAAGTGACCCACCCATCTCTGCTTTTAGGAGACTTTTATAGGATGCTTTTCGACACTTCAGTCCTCATACTTTGTAACTGAACGGAAAAAAATGACCAGCAAATTCTTCCCAATATCATCTTTTGTCTTCCGCAGAATAAAGAAAGTCATACAGGTTTGAAATGACACAATGCTCATTTTTACTTTCGGGTGACGACAAAAAACGCCGTTTTTCACTAAATGTGTCCCAGTCGGTGCAGTAATGCCTCCACAGCCAATTATATCCTTGTGGCGTCTACTGTCTAAATGCATTCATGTTGTGCCCCGAGTTCATAGTCACAGTTACTCCTACATAAAGTTTATGCATACTGTTTTTCACGTTTGGACAGGCACTATAGATAGAGTTGTAAACATAAAACCTTTTGCATTTATTCAACTTTAAGACCTGCAGTTGATCAGAAACCCGGTGTGATCACACAGCAATGCCGTAGCCAGACTCTAAAACTAGGAATGTCATTTCCAATATATATATATATATATATATATATATATATTCAATATTTGAATACACTTATTTAGCGCTCACTATTAACCGAAAACCTCGTCTGCAAAAGCGCGAGCAACCACAGAGCGACTACAGATTGCTCAAAACTCAGTGAAATATACAGCTCATCATTAAAACGAAGGACAGGAAGCGCAGGTTATCGAGAGACCCTGACGCACACATGAGAAGCGGCACGAACAGACGAGCTGACATCCGAAAGGAACGGAGGAATAAAATCATGGTGAGCGCTCAAACCAGCGGTAAAGTGAAAGCAGGTTACCTTTGGTCTGGTTGTTCTCCATATTTCCATCCTGCATTTTACCTAAGATGAAGGCATCCACAGACACAGAACAAAAATAACAGAAAGCAGACGATAAAACATTCATCACATGGACATTACAGTGAAATCAAATTAAAAAGGAAGACAGAGAATGAGTAATTTATCAACATCATTGTGAGTCACATACATAACAGAGAGTTGTTTCATAATGAAGATTTGAGATGTATCATGGCTCGGGTAGAAATCGCATCCATATCAGATGCGACATCCACATAAATCTTGATCACTTGCATGTTTATGCAGTTTGTGTGTTTGTTCCAACATAAATGGATGTTCTGTTGTGTGTTTTCATGTCATTTTGACAGGAATGCCATGGAATATCTAATATGTACACATCATTTTACACACATATCTTTGTTTGCCACGATGATTTGTCATAGAGGACGAATTGGGAAGTAGCTGTTCAGAAGATATTCCATGGAGGATAAATGGGAGAGAAACACTCAACACAACGAGGACAAGAGAAACAGCACAACTCTACAGGACATGCGGGAAGAAGAACCGCTACAGAACAGCCATGCAACGGCACAGGAGGGAAGCCACTTCACCACTGCAGAGGAACGGAAAGAGCCAAAACATTCGGATTCATCCAATCGCAGAAATGAATGGCTGGCGCTTTTGTCTTAAATGCGAGGTGAAATTTTCAGGAAACCAGTATAGGGTTCAGAGTCATTCACTGGTTTCATAAAATATGAAACAACATAAAATAATGTCCTATTGTTTGCTTTGCTTTGAAGGGAAATCATTTGCGTTCATAGTATGGTGGAATTTACCTTGCATTTTACTAATTGAAGTGTGTGTGTGTGTGTGTAAATATTTACAAACATGGAAATTGTATGCATTTTTTTTATAGATTATCTGTAATAGTGTAGCTTTGTTGTACATCAAAAAGTTTTTGAAAGCAGTCTCTTCTGCTCACCAGCGCTGCATTAATTTGATGAAAAATACTGTAAAAACGGTGAAATGTTATTACAATTTAAAGTGAGCATTTTCAACGTGAAAATGTTGTAGAGTGTCATTTATTCCTGAATTACTCAATCATTCTGATTTGAAGAACATTTATGCTTATTATCAGTCGTGCTGCTCGAGACATGATTTTTTTTTTTTTGATGAATAAAAAGAAAAGACAGAAATCTTTTCTAATATTATAAAGTCACTTTTGATCAATTTAATGCATCATTGATGAATAAAAGCATTCATTTCTTTAGAAGTAACGAACAGTAGTATATGCATGCTACTAATACTAATGTTATAAAAGTCACATTAAAGTCCACCATACCGAGGACGCAACAATATGTCATGGCTTTCATTTCGAAATGTGAAATATACCCATTAAAACTCAAATCAGTTGCAGATCTGATTTAGATGGCCTATTTTGACCGCATTGTGTAACTGCACACGTAAAAATAAAAGAACGGGAAGGGTAGAAGAGGGAGAGGAGTTGGCGATCAGAGGTGTCATGCACTGAGAGGACAGGACAGGAAGATCAAGACAACTGGAGAAGGAGAGGCGGAGCCAGTGAGTGACGGACAGCGGAGGTCTGCTCAACCTACCATTGACTAGGCTGGTATTACCAGGGGCATTTGCGCTTGCCGCACCATCGGTAGCTATAGTCGCGATGGGGTGTGAGGAGGGATGGGAGCAGTCTAGCCGGTAATAATGAACAAAAGTAGCATGGTTATCACGATTAGTATTCTCACAAAACACTGCTGTCAACTGAAAGAATGACGTCGATGGGAAAAAACACTGCAACATAAGACAGGTTACACATAATATGGCAGACAAAAAGTCGAGGCACAAAACGACACGATGATCGATGGCACAAATAGCTAGCTTCGACAGATGTCCGTCATGTGTACGCTAGAAAAGAAATAGCTCCAATGGCCATGTGCACTACCGATTACGGTCAGTAAATATGAACATGTGATTCAGTAAAAAGTAAAAACATGCTTCGAAATCAAATCCAAGAGCTGGTGTCAGACTACGAGACTACAAAACCGTGATCGATCTGATATCCATCTATCCGGGAATCAGCCGTCCATCACAACCCCCCCCCCCCCCCCCCCCAGATCATCGTCGTCTATGTGGGATGAAATGCATTTCTTTGAATACTTAAAAAGAGCTTCTTTTTAAGTGAAAGATCACGGTTGCTAAAGCAGGGTTCGGGAGGGAAGAGCGGGTTTAGTGTGGTGGTAAATGACCGTCCGTTACTGCGGAGATCCTCGGGTCCAGAGATGCATACTGTACCTGCCAGCTGATGGCCGTCCTCCAGAGCCTGACCTGTGTGGCAGTTTGCAGAATAACAGACACGTAAGGCCTTATGCTGGCAAACGCTGCGGGCAGCACATACTACCCAACCAGAAAAAGCACTTGAAGTAGCCGCTGCGCGCACGCAAAAGCGGAAATCGTCCGTGCGCGCTCTACCCAAAGGCAGTTTCTGATTGAGGGAAAATGAGCTTCGCGTTTTTGTGTTTTGGGTGCTGCTGGAGTCCAATCGTAGCACGCACCGCTCCTCAACAACGCCAGATTTCAGACGTCGAACCTGTGGGACGAGTTTAAAGTCCCCCTGTGGTGAAAATCAATGTTGTTTATATGTCTATGTGGAGGTTTTAATATGCAAATCCATCAGTCAACACCATTGTTTAACCAAAGTCAGGCTGAAAAACGTGGTTTGTATGTTTCTGATGTCACAAACTTGTAACCAATCCCGTCATGAGGGGGGCGGGCTTTAGCATATCATTAACTATGCCGTGAAGCAGGGGAGTTTAAAAAAATATGTTATAGCTATAACATAGTTAAGCAAAAGACTAATATTAATTACTGTTATGTGTCCGACGCATCGATACATAAAACGCATTAACATTCTGATATATATATATTTATTTCCGGGTTCAATTAATCCAGTATTTACACTTGCTATTATGTAACGTTTACCACAATAAAGATGAGCCGGCGTGAGTGAGTGGAGGCGGGGCTAATTTGCATATTCATGACTCTGCATGTTCTAAATGAAGCAGGGGTGTCGAGTTGCATTCAAGCTATTTAAGGCATGGAGAAATCATTTTCACAGAAAAAAGTTAAAATATGTCATTTTGCTGAGTTTTAAGGGATAATATGATTGACTACAGGGGGACTTTAATACTTCGGGTTAGGGTTAGGATTTTAATAATTCCAAAGTGTGATGTACATTTACGTTTGACTTTTAATGCTGTAACAGGGCCTCAAAAACAGGATAAAACTCTTATCAACTATAAACCGTTTGGGCTTTTTTGCATGCTTTATGACGTTGCTTTCGCTCAGTGTCCTGTTTTTGAGGTTTACAACCAAAGATTGTAAAATTATATTATAGGTGTTCCCCAGGGTTCGGTATTTGGCCCTTCTGTTGCTTTGGTTACGCACCTTTCTTCTCTTTTTTCTCCTCCTCCTCCCCGCCAGCACCGAGCAAAGTGAAGATGATCCCGGTCTGAGAGTTCACCCCGACGGCCGTGACCACCATCCGACCCGAGCCCTCCATCACATGGGTGCCTGGAGATTCAGTTAACAGTGCAGTAAGTCATGGAGAAACTGTAAGTAATAGCAGGCCTGACGCTCTGAGCTCAGCGCAAATGACCTCATACATGACTCCCGTCTGACAACACTGATCCCTCACACTCACCTGACTGTACTCTTACGAACAATAAACACAGAGAAGTGATAACTTGAAAGCGAATTAAAAGAGTTTATGCACCATGAGCCTCAAACACCGAACAGACAGCTGCACTAGTTTGTCATTATTGTCCGTTTCGATATAAAAATGTAGAATTAAAGTAGCGTACATTAAAAGTGTTTTCTTTGCATTTGGCACTAGGGTAAACCTTACACATTTTTATTATTGTAACTAATAAATATGTTTAAATTGTTAATGGGGACACTTTACATCAAGATCCCATTTATTAACATTAGTTTTGAAAAAGCAGATTTGTTCATTATTCATGTTAGTTCACAATGCATTGACTAATGTTTAATATTTAAAAAAAAATGATTAAATTCTGATTCTAGCTCAAATACATCAGATAACAGATTTCCATCTGTCCCGTTTTAACTCATATCAAACAAACAAACAAAAATCATACAATGTCTTCATTCTGACACAATCTGTTGGACTGATATTCAACTCACTCGTTTTTTTTTTTTGTTAATCAATTACTCAAAAATATAATTTTTAACTGTGGCCCACATTTTGCACACAACAATGTTTACCTCATGATTGAAAGACAAAACAAAGTTAAATTCCTCAAAACTATGACACCAAAGAATTTCCTTTTTGTCCTTTCCATAGCATGATGGGAAAATGAGCAGATGTAGACTTTGAAGAACCTCAATATGTATTATTGCGATTATATGTGCAAAAGAGCACAACAAAATGAAAACACTGTGAAAGTAAAATATAGTAGTAAACTGGGATTCACCAGAGAGAAGCATGGGGTCTTTATCTGCAGATTTGCGCACGTGGTCAGATTCTCCCGTCAGAGAACTCTCGTCGATCTTCAGATCGTTGCCTTGTATCAAGACCCCGTCCGCTGGGAGCAGGTCACCTGAACACATTAAGGGCCGTCAATTTGGCATGTACATTTAGTAGAACTGATAATAATAATAAATGCAAAAAATGCAAATCACACCTCACCAAAAGCAACAGCATAAAATAAAAGGGGGCTATCTTAAAAGTTCAGCACTCAAAAAAAACATGATACTCATAGCAAGCACAACTGGGTCTTCAGCTTAATTTGTTAAATCCAATGGTCAAGAGCACAACAGGAACAAAACTGTTTCTGAACACAGGGAGCCACTCAGCAATAGAGCATATTTCAGAATCTAATCTCTAAAGCTCTTCTTAGTGCCTTTGTGTTCCTTCCAATAATCCCTTCAGTTTCTCCAAACAACAAGTTGGGATCAATATTGCGGTCTCCAAAGAATTGATCCTCCAAAGTTGATCCTCTAAGATGGCACTTGTCAAGCATTTCACAACAGAATCACTCTCCAATTTTTCTGAGTTTAAAGCCCAAACTGAGTCAACATCAAAATGCAACAACAGGCAAAACTATATTATAGGTGTTCCCCAGGGTTCGGTATTTGGCCCTTCTGTTGTTTGATATATCTCAAAGAAAAGCATCTTTGTTCAGAGATAATTTTTCTTTGCAATGCATCACATCAACTCCCACACATATTCAAAAATAACGGTGAGCTTGGGACTTCTAACCACTACTGTACTAGTCAAGGAGATGGAACCCCTCTTCCAGCCTGCCAAACGCTCTCACCCACAGGATCGCTCCGTCACTGTCAACAGCTACATTATCTGCCTCCCACTTGTTCAGGAGATCCTGAAAATAACAACCGGAACCTTTCCAACACCGCAGAACCATCACAGCCCTTTAGTCTGATAAAATCTCCACACTAGAAAGTGTTGATCAGCTTGACCAACTCTCATAATCAAACTGTAAATTAATTACACAGATCAGTCTTGCTTCATCGCACAGTAATGATGTCCGGTCATGCTTTAAAGCTCTCTTGATAAAGCTCCATTTAATTAACAGATTTCAGATTATATGTGGGTGAACCTTCAATTGCAAATCTTGAAAAACTAGACTTCATCCATGCTAATACATTTTATACATTTATACTTCTATTTTAAACAAGATTTACATGAATGTGTATTTTGTAGATTATGCAACAGGTCATTGCTTTGCAGTTTTCACCAGTTTTCTTTACCTTTATGTCTTAAATGGCTCTGTAGTGTGAAATATTAATTGTAGCACATACATTCCAAGTACTGTTCTCTCTTCATAAGCGTTCATAAATGTTGCCTGAGTGATGATTATAAAAGAATGAGCTCAATACTGTTTCAAATTGTTTTAGTTTAGAGTTTAGAATCTTACATTGTGGGAAACTTCTCAAAATTTTCTAAGTCAAACTTAGTATTTAGTACTTATTACATTATATAAGTGTTATATATTTATAAAGAAATATATTTATTTGTCTACAGATAATATGCCAAATACCAAATAATGGACAGGCAAAAAATCCAAAAAAGTAATTGGTATTATCAAAAATGCCCCAAAATCTGTGTTTATATCTAGAACATGGGTCTTCAACCGGGGGTCCGCGACCCCTAGGGGGTCCGCGGCGGTATTGCAGGGGGTCCGTCAATTAATGTTTGATCACAAATAATTAAAAAAAAAAATAAAACGTGTAAAAACATCACAAAGTCAAATTTAAATAAAATATATTTTATTTTACAAATAGTATTACATTAACAGCTTTAATAAAACCCTTCCGTCCACGTGCAGTCACGTGATCTCATGATACTGTCAACGCAGACTATAATTTGAAAATGCTACTGGCTAATAATTTATATACAATTTAACTCGCCAGAATGGATCGCCTGATAGTAAAATTAAAATGTGAAGTTCTGTTTAAACACACCAACCCGACGTCCAAGAACTAGCGGCGACGGAAGCCGACGGTGTTGTCGCTCATGTCGGCGGAAAAATATGAGCTTGAGCACCGAAAGAATTTAAGCCGACTGTCAACTAGCGCCTGCATATAAATGAGATGACTGTCTATTTAAGCAGATATATTTGTCTATATTCGTCATTCAAAAGGGGAAAGCGAAACCAAGACGGCAAGTATACAAACCATATACAAAGCAGCGCTTGCTGACCGTTTTGAATATCAGTCATGCTGATCACGTGCTTTATTCCACTCCTCTCATGTCCGAATCGCGAGCCATAAAGTCCGAATCGCGAGATATAAAGTCCGAATCGCGAGCCATAAAGTCCGAATCGCGAGCCATAAAGTCCGAATCGCGAGCCATAAAGTCCGAATCGCGAGCCATAAAGTCCGAATCGCGAGCCATAAAGTCCGAATCGCGAGCCATAAAGTCCGAATCGCGAGCCATAAAGTCCGAATCGCGAGATATAAAGTCCGAATCGCGAGCTATAAAGTCCGAATCGCGAGCCATAAAGTCCGAATCGCGAGCTATAAAGTCCGAATCGCGAGATATAAAGTCCGAATCGCGAGCCATAAAGTCCGAATCGCGAGCCATAAAGTCCGAATCGCGAGATATAAAGTCCGAATCGCGAGCCATAAAGTCCGAATCGCGAGCCATAAAGTCCGAATCGCGAGATATAAAGTCCGAATCGCGAGCTATAAAGTCCGAATCGCGAGCCATAAAGTCCGAATCGCGAGCCATAAAGTCCGAATCGCGAGCTATAAAGTCCGAATCGCGAGATATAAAGTCCGAATCGCGAGCCATAAAGTCCGAATCGCGAGCTATAAAGTCTGAATCGCGAGCCATAAAGTCCGAATCGCGAGCTATAAAGTCCGAATCGCGAGCCATAAAGTCCGAATCGCGAGCTATAAAGTCCGAATCGCGAGATATAAAGTCCGAATCGCGAGCCATAAAGTCCGAATCGCGAGATATAAAGTCCGAATCGCGAGCCATAAAGTCCGAATCGCGAGCTATAAAGTCCGAATCGCGAGCCATAAAGTCCGAATCGCGAGCTATAAAGTCCGAATCGCGAGATATAAAGTCCGAATCGCGAGCCATAAAGTCCGAATCGCGAGCTATAAAGTCCGAATCGCGAGATATAAAGTCTGAATCGCGAGCTATAAAGTCCGAATCGCGAGATATAAAGTCCGAATCGCGAGCTATAAAGTCCGAATCGCGAGATATAAAGTCTGAATCGCGAGCTGTTTGACATATTTTGTGTGGGGGGGTCCCTGCTCCGTGTCTCGCTCATCTAAGGGGTCCTTGCCCTGAAAAACGTTGAAGACCCCTGATCTAGAATGAATCTTTAATTTTTCTTCAAAATGATCCTAGAAGACAGACAAGTTCCCCTAATTGAAGAATCACCCCGACCCCATGTATTGTGTAGATTCTGTTGTCTTTAGTAACCCTTGTTGTATTATATGCTGCTCAAAAATGGGGAGATGCTCTTTTCAATTTTTTTTTTTTTCAAACTTAGCATGCCTGTAACTCAAATAATAAAGATATCTCAATATTGTTTTTTTGGATTCTGTTTCAGAACAAAAATTTATTTTGGTATCTGCATTTTTAATTATATATATATATATGGTTCATTACCAGAGATAGGGGTATCGTTAAAATTGTACACATTTTCAGTGGTCAAAAACTAAATGTGGCTCACTTTGCAAAATACTGGATTACTCGATAAATATTCATGCATGACATTTAATATTCGGGCTTTCATCACTATTTATGTTTGTCTTTCTTCAGAAAAAACATAAACCGAATCAAAAATTTGAGCTGGGCAAGATTCATATTAGACTCTAATATATTTGGTCTTGGTAGACTATATTTGATGCTTGGCTGCTTGGGAGCATGTATGTAGACTTACTACTGCCAACAGATACACAGACACACTGCTGTGAGCATATGAGGTCTAGGCAGGTGGAGCTGGGGAGGTGGGGGGTTTCAAAGGGACTCTCCATCTTATAGCAAATACTGAATCTGACTGTTTAAATGTTGAGCAAGCAAACCAAATTGGCTTGCGGCATGTAGTAAATGATGTGATTGCTAGCCTGTGACGTCTAATTATAATTTCAAGGGGGATAAGTGTTAAAGAAATAAAAAGCTTAGGGAGACATACCATACTTGATTTGTGCAATATCGCCGGCGACAATATCTGACACAGGGAGTTGGATGACCTGCCCTCCACGCACCACCTGGAATTTCTGCTCCTGTTCGATGCGGCTCTGTAAACCCCTGAACTGTTTCTCTTTGCTCCAGTCGTTGAAGGCCGTGACCAGAACAACACAGACCACTGAGAGTAAGATAGCAGCGCCCTCGATCCAACCGGCCTCTGCTTCCCCCTCGTCCTCAGCACCCGCATTCGCCGTCCCGCAGGCTGCAGAAACACCAAATCAACATTTAAGCATGCGGATGAAACTGTACAAATCCATTTTTTGCGTGTCTGTGTGAGCCCCATCCATCCACTTCTTGTCATCCCTCTGTTGTGCAATGCGAGTTGGAGATCTAAATGATAAAGTTATTTCTTTTTCAACAATAAAATAAAATGTCGATAAAAAGTCATTTGGTTTATGAGGACACACAAAAGTTTACGTCGTAATATTAACATCATTACGCACATTTATAAACCATGTATACAAGCGCACACACAAAGATGTAGAGAGTATTTTTACATATTCAATGAAAAAATGTTCACTTGGAGCGGATCACATGAGTGTTATTAAACGCGACACTTCATGGAGAGTGTTACACAAACGCAGTAATTCTAAATCTGAACTGAGTAACCTACGTACGGCTGAATAACTATAAAATGCACACTGACATGCACACTTGCATTGGCTAGTTATTTCCAGTGATTTCTGATCTAGTCTGAGGGTTTCCTCAGGGGCGATGCAGTAACTCCACTGGGGCTCCGTATACAGTAACGGGCCAGACCAGCTCCAGCTGCGCAGGAGAAAATAGCAGATGCTGGCAGTCACCGTAAGCACAGGAACATCATGGTTTCTGGTGAGCTGTTTATTTGCAGAATTACTGTAGTTCAAATGGACACACTGTCCACTGACGCAGCCAAAAAATACACATTATTCGGGAAAATTAGTTTTCCTCCGATTCCTTGGCTCGAGATGATTTTTGATTGCATTCGATTGATTTTTTCTGCCATTTTCAATTTCCAGAAAAACCTACTTTTTTGAGACATTTTCACCAAAATGTGCTCAGATCATCTTCAGACCATGCTAGAAAAAAGTTAATAAAAGCTTTTTGATAAACGCGAACCCCGTTCTAGAATTTGGAAGCGAGGCAACACTTTGGCGTATTGAGATGAATGTTGGTACACGTTATCACAAACGTGACCTGAACCTGCATGCCGTTTTGGCATAGCTACTGATATGAAAAATGTCTCTTTTTGCTTAAAACTTCGGAATAAATCCCAAAAATCATAAAACTGGTCTCTCTTCTCTAATTGACCAAACCGTTAAAGTTAAAGATTGACCAAACTGTTGAGGTTTAATGGCTAGTGATTTTTATTATTGTTATTATTTTCAACTGAACAAAAGAAACAACAGAACAAAAGTTGAAAATGAAAAATATGTCCAAATATGTTTGTTTTCATTTCATGGACTTTTGATTTGTTTCTCTCAATTACCCGTTTACCTTTTTGCTGTTTTCCCACTCTTCATCTCTTACTATGGTTTTTGGTTTATTAGTGCCACCTGTTCATCATTGAGTTATTTCACCCTCCGAGTTTCACCTTGGATCGTCGACCGGTCAGACACCACCCTGACTCCTCCCTCCTCGGCTCCACCTGGGACAATCATCACTCCGTCCCAGGAGCACCTTGGTCAGTTGTCACCCCACCATCGCCACGGACGTCCTTACATCACTGTCGGGCTCCTCCATCCCTCAGGCTCCACCACGGTCCTCACTCACACTGGTGCCACCTCAGTCCACCTTTGCCTCCTGGTCCATTGATGTCGCCGGGTCACTCGGTCCATCAGATTCGCCTGAGCCTCACCCTCTCCCTGCATCACCTCAAATCTACATCCCTACATCTACTCCCTCCATCAGTTCCACCGTGGGTCGCCTTCCTCCTGACTGCCTCCTGGGTCACTCTAGACTCTTGTCGGCTGTCCGCTCCTCCATGGATCCTTCCACTGTCCGCTTCTCCATGGATTCTTCCACTGTCCGCTCCTCCATGGATCCTTCCACTGTCCGCTCCTCCATGGATCCCTCCACTGTCCGCTCCTCCATGGATCCCTCCACTGTCCGCTCCTCCATGGATCCTTCCACTTTCCGCTCCTCCATGGATCCTTCCACTGTCCGCTCCTCCATGGATCCTTCCACTGTCCGCTCCTCCATGGATCCTTCCACTGTCCGCTCCTCCATGGATCCTTCCACTGTCCGCTCCTCCATGGATCCTTCCACTGTCCGCTCCTCCATGGATCCCTCCACTGTCCGCTCCTCCATGGATCCCTCCACTGTCCGCTCCTCCATGGATCCCTCCACTGTCCGCTCCTCCATGGATCCCTCCACTGTCCGCTCCTCCATGGATCCCTCCACTGTCCGCTCCTCCATGGATCCTTCCACTTTCCGCTCCTCCATGGATCCTTCCACTGTCCGCTCCTCCATGGATCCTTCCACTGTCCGCTCCTCCATGGATCCTTCCACTGTCTGCTCCTCCATGGATCCTCCTCCTCCTTCCATTTTTATTTATTTTGTTACTTATTTTTCATTTATTTTATGACAGTTTTAGCTTATTTTATTTTTTATTAATTTCCAGTTTCTGGAATATTTCTAATGCTTCAACGTCAGTTTTTTTTTTTCAGTTTATTGCCAAGGCAACCTTTCTCATCTTATTTCAACTGACACAAATGTTAGTTTTATTTTTACTGAGCTCTAATAAAGAGCTGCTCAGCAAAGTGTGATCATGTGAGATTTTCTGATGCCCAGTTTCTAAACAGAGCAGCTGACGTATTCTGCCAAAACATCTCCTTTTGTATTCCATAAAGTTGATTTTGAAACAACATAATGGTGTGGAATTGATGACAGAATTTGTTCTGTCAACTGTCCCTTTAAATGCACTCCCACCCACTAATGAATATTCCAAAAATCTAGTGTTGGTGGTTCTCAGATGTCTATTTTAGGCTCTGCAGCATGGACCCTACTGTTCAACCGTTTCAAGGCTGCAGCGCAGGGATAGGGCTCTAGATCTCTTCATTTGATTTAGCTCCTCTGCAGTAAACCACTTCATTCTGGGTGCAAAATGTCAGCGAGTGTGTTGGGAGCTGTCCGCGGTGCTGAAGTGCAGACAGCAGGCGTTAGATAACAGCTCGTGACACCAGAGCAGACGCGCTAGTGCCGCAGCACTCTCCCGACACTTCACCAAAACTGCCCATTCTGCAGGAGCCACATTATTCCTGCTTATTTTATGCAAATTCCGTCAAATTTGGACAAATGTGCATTTTTACATTTCACTTCTTGTTTCTCCTTTAAATTAAGTTTGTTTTTCTGACCCCAACGGAAGATTTTTGTTCTGGTTTCAAGCATAAATTCACCTCATTTGGGCACATTTTTCAGAAAACAAATCTTTTTGCTTCTCAAGTAAATGTGTCTTAAAATATAAGTCTCAAATATAATAAGAAAACCTTTTTTTTTCTCGGTGTTTTTGCGGTGGGACTACTTCTCTAGGCGGATGAACTTCTAGTCACTAAAGTGTAAAGTTACCATGTTTACCACGAGTACCATCATGTTAATGTGTCTGGTGGCAGTCCTTTCAAAACCGTGTGTGTTTTAATACAGCAATTATTATATTCCAATACTCCCACTGTAAGAGCCATATTGTTATCATTGGTTTTTGTATATATATATACCATTCCTGAACCATTTCTGCTTCGTGTCAGGAGCATTATCCTGCTGAAAGAGCCACAGCCACCAGTGAACACCGTCTCCATGAAAGGATGTTCATGTTCTTCAACTCTTAGGTAGGTGGTTCTTGTCACAGTAACGTCCACATGGATGCAGGACCCAAGGTTTCCCAGCAGAACATTGTCCAAAGCGTCACACTGCCTCCGCCGGCTCTCCTTCTTCCTATAGTGCATCCTGGTGATCCACCTTCTCCCGTCGCTCCGTGGTCCAGTTCTGATGCTCACATCCCACTGCCGGCTCTTTCGGCGCTGGACAGGGGTCATCATGGACATCATGGACCGGTCTCGTCTGCAAACTGATGCTCTGTGTGTTCTGACACCTTCATCAGAACCAGCATTCACTTCTGGAGCTCGTCTGTTGGATCGGACCACACGGGCATCAGTGATCCCCGGTTCACCACTGCAGACCGGGAACACCCACAAGTGTTCTGACCCAGTCGTCGAGCGTCACAATCGGGCTCTTCTCAAATCCTTACATTTTTCCTGCTTCTAACATCAACTTTGAGGACAAAATGTTCAGTTTCTGCCTGATAAATCCCACCCACTGACCGGTGCCGTGATGAAGAGATCATCAGTGTTCTTCACTTCACCTGTCAGTGTCATCATGTGATGCCCAATCAGTGTATACACACACACACAAATATATTACCATTAATGCTCAAATTATTTACACACTAAATTGTCATTCCAAAGTTGTATGCAGTGTGTTTTTTTTTTTTTTTTTTTCAAAAGTAGCCGTCAAAAAACAAGTTGGGTCTTATGGACTTGTTTCCTTTGTTTAAAAGGAGAACTGCATGAAAAATAACCTGAGGCTGAGTGAATGATGCAGTATGTAAATAAATGACCTTCATGATGTATTTCAAGCAACGAATCCTTCTTCAAATGTTCTGTGCTGTTGCCCAGCTCTTCTGCTTCGGGTGAAAAGTGAGATTTTCCCTGTATTGATCCGTGTGGAGCCTGTGCTTATCTCGCATGTGGGAGCTGCAGGCAGAGAATCTGTGAGGGCATAATTCAATCTGAACGGCAGGGATGTCTGGACACAGAGACCAACGACGCAATTCATCTTGCTTAAGAGACACAGACAGCACCATTCTCCATTAAAACAAGGAGAAGTGTCACAAATCTCGGATGTAATGGCAGGGTGGACGCCGACCTGTCGAGACTCTTTTCTCTGCCGCCGCACCGTTAGCAAGTCCACCGCGGGTGTAATATGCATATTATCGTTCGTGACAAAACCAAGCTACATAGAAAGCAATTAAGCGACAGACCTTAGCTATTTCTAAAGCGAACAATTTCATTAGAAAGCACAACAATCTTACTTCTTATTTACATAAAACTTTCTTTTATCAGCAACCTAAATGAGACCTAAAATGCCAACTCACTGAATCATATTTTTGAACAAACCGATTCACTCGAATGAATCATCTCTTCCTGCACATTTAAGAAAGAGGATGCGTGTTTCGATTCAATATGACATTAAAAAATACATGTTGGTTCCATAATATTGCACCAGATAGATTCATATCATAATACAAGCTAAATGCGGCTCCGATTTTACACGAGCATGAGTATCGTACAGTTTTCCAACACCGCAGTGCAAGAGTTAATAAGCTATTCTTTGCTCAGATCTGGACTGCTTCATCGCTCTGAATGCGTTGGAATAAAAGATGATTTTCCATTCCGGGAATAATTGAATCTTTGAGCATTATCGTGATTGATAATACTTGCTCAGCATTCTTTTAGCTTCTTTATGCTGCTTTAATGGTTTTGTCTTCATTGCACATTTTATGGCCCACTGGTTTGATGTATGGCCTTCACCTAAAGGTTATTCTTCCAGTGCTCACTTCATTAACTCGCTTCATTCCTTCACTGGATTCCCTCGCTCTGAACGCAGAGTCATGCTCACTTTACTTTGAGACAAACACTGAGCTGAGGACGGCCGCTGATGGAGATTGCGAGGTCCAGTGAAGAAAATGTTTGGATATTTCATTCCGTGATCAATATATAAGGGATAATCCACGGCTAGCTAGCTTTTAATGCTCGACACCGAGGCGAAAGAATCACCTGACATGAGGCGGAATTATTCTGCTTATACCATGATCATTTACCAGTTAAAGCTAATATTTGAGTGGAAGGGTAAAAATTACGCTTAATTTAGTCAGTTACGGCTCGTTAAACCTAGAGTTTTCTTTGCTTTAAATTGGACAAAGAGATAAAGTAGTGCTTCTAAGATCACATTTATTTGGATGAATGAATTATGGCATTTATTTCAATTACAGTGAGATAGATGTGCGTGTGAATTACTTGCGTCTGTGCAGAATCTCTCTACAAACAATTAAGTTTAATTACTTCAAAAACAGCGATATAATTGTCACGATCCTGGTGTTGTGCATGTCCTGTCTGAACTTTTTTGTAGCGTTTCCTTACAAATGTCTGAATGTCACTGCATGCAAAAGGCAAAACACCAATGCAAAAGTCATTTATTGTAAAGATGCACAAACCTCCAGACAACAAGAACTTTGTAACGGTGTGAAATGTTAGAGATGTAGTATTGAAAATGAAGACCGTCAGTATTTTATCTGTGGTTAGTGTTGATAGTTGCTCCAATCTTGATGTAATTCTACTTCTAAACAGCACGTCAAAACTAAACTAACTGCGGTTGGTCACTTTACATGTCAGTCAAATGCTCTTTTTCTGGTTATTGGACACAATGTGATGCAATGAGCACCAGATTTGTACCGAGAGGGAATGTTTGGAAACTGACATCCATTGAAAAACACCTTGACATTAGTTAGACGTTGCGCAGTTAAAGTTTGTTTATATATATATATATATATATATGAATGTATATGTATGTATGTGTGTGTATTTTTATATGCATATGTGTATGTGTATATATTGTCACTTCAAACTTCAGCAGCATTCGACCCAAGACTGGGAATCCTTCCGAAATGAATTAATCTGTACCGACGAAAGTAAATGTCAGCATATATTTCCACATCAAAGCATATGAGAAGCTATTAAACCGTGAAAAAATGCACGCTTGACCTTTAAATCATTACTTCAAGACTTTAAAAAGGCTCCATTGTCTATACTACAGTTAATATTAACCAATCTTAACATGAAGGTGGCAGAAAGGATGTCATAATTTACTCGTTCCAAACCTTTTCTTTTCTTTTCCAAATTAATCCAACAGCGTCCATTTTTATTAAAACATCACCGTGTTCAACAGAACAAAGGCAGTCCTGCAGGTTAGGAACGACATGGATGAAGTTTCCCTTCAACTACATGACTGGATGACGAAGGGAAGGCCTGGAAAGCCAAAGGGTTCATAAACTGCCTTTAACAATAACCCAAAGGCCTTGCTTACATGTATTACACCAGCAGATCATTTGCTGTAAAGCACGAGAAATATACGGGACAGGAACGGGAAACAACAGCCCACTTCAAAGGGAAGTCAGGCATACACTGCTAAAAGCTGAAAGAGAAAGGCGTAATGATGGGCAGATACTCACACTCGCTGCCCTCTCCAGGAGGCTGATAAAAGGACAGACCCAGAGAGATCATGGCTGCAATTTCGAGGATAATGAGGGTCACATCTTGTAACGCTTCCCACACTAACTGTAAAAAAGTTTTTGGCTTCTTTGGAGGTATAAGATTTTGCCCGAAGACTTCTTTTCTTTTATCTAGATCTGTGGCATCTCCAGCCAGACCTGTAAGACACAAAACAGCACAAAGACAAATGTTACAACTCGACGCAGAAAACACGATAAATGGGAGTAGGATTTACCATTTTCAAATGGCAACACATTGAATTAAATGCAAACTTTTTTTTGTAGATAGTGTACTTCAATAATAATTCCTGAGACTTTGAAATGTCATGTTTTTACAGTTTGATACGTAACTCCACAGTAGTTACACACCATTCAAAATATATTTACCTCTATTGATGATCAATTGATTGTAAGTTGGACCCCGCACACTCAAGATTCCAAGATAAAACCACTGATTTGTGGTTAAAGAATGAAAAGGTGACCAACGTTTCACCCTTTCTCAAACCCTCAGTGCAGGAGCCATCTTATATATCTCAATATAAGGACTCACATGATTACTTGGATCACATGGCCAACCAAACTAGGGTATACTAACAATCCAGGCAACATATTTGAGCAACAAACGTAATACATGAAATGAGCTCACCACACAACCCCGCAAACATTTTCTTCAATTTTCATGATTTGAGTCGGATCAGTGGTTCGGATCACGTATCAAACTGCCAAAGTCACGTGAACCATTGAAACTGTGAATCACTTATGACGTAACGAAGACACGTTTACTGAAATCATGTGACTTTGGCGCTCCGAATCAAAAGATTCGTAAAGCTTCATGAATCAGTGTTTTGAAATCGCCCATCACTAGAAATTGTTGAATAAAGTCGTTATTTTGGGGTTTTTGCCGTACAGAACGCATTCTCGTCGCTTTATAACATTAAGGTTGAACCCCTGTAGTCACATGACCTGTTTTAAATATGTCTTTCTTGAGACTCACTGAACCACCGGATTTCATCAAAAAAAATTTCATTTGTGTTCTGAAGATGAACGAAGGTCTTACGGGTGTAGAACCACATGAGGGAGAGGAACTAATGACTGAATTTTTCATTGTTTGGTGAACTAAAACCTTTAAGGTCTGATTAAATGGTCAGAACAAACAATCAGTTCTTGGATGCAGGGGAAATGGGCAGGAATCAAAATCTGAGAGACTTTTGACAAGGGCCAGATTGTTGTGGAAAGGCGACTGGGTTGGAGTCTCTGAAATGGCAGGACTTGTGTGTCACTCCTGCTCAGCATGAGAATTTACCAACAGTGTTCGTGGAGGGAAAAACCAGAGACCCGTGTGTGACGGATTTTTCAATCCTGCCTCCACGGAATTCTATCCCGGTCCCACCCGCAAAAGTCCGCAGGTAAACGCACACATTGATTTGTTTCAAAACGTCCATGGAATTTTATATGTTGCCGAGCCAACCGGCAAAGTCACGTGAACCGTTGAAACCGCGAATCACTCATGACGTAACGAAATCACGTGACTTTGGCGCTCCGAACCGCTGATTCGAATCAAAAGATTCGTAAAGCTTCATGAATCAGTGTTTTGAAATCGGCCATCACTAGATATTGTTGAATAAAGTCGTTACTTTGTTTTTTGGGCGCATAAAAGGTATTCTTGTCTCTTTATAATATTAAAGTGGACCTGTTTTAAATATGTTTTAGTATCTTTCTGAGCATCTGAAAGTGTAAATTATCGTGAGACTCACTGAACCATCAGATTCTATCCCGGTTGTGATTTAACGATTTAAAAGTTTGTAAATTAAGCTTCTGCATTTACATACCGCGGTTCATTTGAACAGAAAAGCAAGCAGAGATTATTATTTGGTATGGCTGAAAGCACAAATCCCTTTACAATAACCAAAAAGAAAAGCGGTCTCTCATTTTAGTTAATCGTGATCACAAAGTTCCAATGAAATCAATGAAGTGGCTACATCTGCACAACGAATCATTTATTCACGTGTGTAGAACTGAACAAAAACTGAGCCGTGAGTGGATTCTGACTTCTGATTGCATTCAAGAGATCAACAGATGTCCGTGATCGGCTGCATGGCTCAACCCTGCAGAAACATGTTGTAAATAGAAACCTTTGATGCTCCAACATGGATTCCTCGCCTAATCCGTTTCACCAATATGCTACTATTATGAAGAAATCTGATCCTAGACCAACAGCTTACTCTCGCAGAAAATCAGTAGTGCAACTTAACCATAACTACAATTTGAGAAAAACGAACAACTTTGGCTGGAACAAATGTCCTTTTCAGCGTCGGCCACATCGGTCCTTCGACTTTTGAGAAGAGTGTAAATATTAACGGATCGCGTCTCAGCGCCCAGCATCAGTTGATGTCTCTTCACTCCAGCAGAAAAAGGCTTTACATCCCGTGCCCACGAATGGAAAATGAGCAATCCATCTCTCCGAGTAAGATTGGGCCCTCATGTCACCCACAGTCTCCAATTACCCTGCTGACTCACAGCACAGGCTGTTCGACACACTTACGTAAAGCCTTTCTGCACTCACACCACATCTACACCGAGAGATACAGATCTGCAGAACGACACTAGTCAGCTGCCTGAACAACTAGTCCACTAATCAGTGAAACTAAGGAAGCCCTGTATATTTAGGCTAGTGTCGGTTCAGCTCAACTCATGTGTGCACATGAAGACTTTTTCTTGTATGTATGGCTGTTTTCAACATTAATCATAAATGTTTCATGAGCAGCATAACTGGACTGGAGTACACTCAAAAAAATATTTCAGTCTAAACATAAATTTGATGTCATTTAATTACATAGCAACTTTCCATCCATTTGGATTATGGAAGATTTATGTAATAGTTGAGTATATGAATAGTGTCTTTTATCTTCAGTTGATTTCATCAGTTGTAGTTCTTGTGTTTCTCAGTGATTCTGCTTGTTAACAGCAGGCGTTCATCATTACTGCTCAATCATCACTTCATGATCTCATGAACTCTGACGCTGCTTCAACGCTACTTTAACTCAGTAGTGCGCACACACGTGACCACTAAACAGTGTTCATTCACCTGTGAACTATTACATCAATCTGATTTTATTTCATTTACATATGACTGACGAATATGAATCACATTAAGTTTATTAGTTTGTTTATGTTAAAACTATGTCATCCAAATGGATGGAAAATTGCTATGTAATTAAATGACATAAAACTTATGTTTAGACGAGAGTGTAATGATGCTGAAATTTGCAACATTTTACTAAATATTCACAAATATTTTAAAGCGCAATATCATATCACTGCTTTTAATGTATTTTTTGATCACAGTTCTTGACACTTTCGAATGGTGACGCATACTAGAGAATCTTTAGCGATTCCACTTTCTTCACGACACGCTTTCTTTTGCCACGGAGGAATAAAGCAGAACCAGAAAAATGAGCGAGCGCACACTGGCCAGTGATCAGCGGTTTATCAGCATGCCGGTCAAACACATGCACTCTTGGACCGTGTACAGCGCTGGCAGCGGCGGCCGGGAGAACGTGATCGGGCCAAGTCTCGTTTTCCAGGAATTACGGCGTGTGTTTGTGGATCCAGCTGTGCTACTCTGATTCGGATCCCTGGCCCACAATCACCAGCTGTTGTCCCTCTATTTGTGACCGCTCGTGTTCCCATTGGCACTGTCCAGCCGCGCGTGTGAATAATTTCTCCTGCACATCAACGCAAAAACGCAATCAGTGCTCTGAAACGACATGCAAATACAGTAAAAAGCAATGAAAGAACTTGTTAGATGCAATACAAACTGATTTCACAAAAGCATTGGCTTCCATTTAATCATTGCAGGTTTGCATTGTTTTTATTCATTTTCGTGAATGCTCAATCTATTTTTGTGTAATTAAGATGAGCAAACGCCTGTTCACATTTACTCTGCAATTACAATAACATCATGATTATACACAACTCCTCCGCACTTACTCAAGATTCCTTTTTAGGGGAATTCATTCCTTTTTCATGTTGTTATTTTACTTTATTTCAGCTTTACTTCAATTAACAGTAACGTCTTTAATAGTTTCAGGGTACGTTTACGCGACATCGATTCACTAAACACGACAGCGTTGTTAAATCACAGCGAAACGACTAAAATCGCTGCATTCTGCTGACAGGCCAGTAGATGGCGATGTCACTTTGTAAAGAAACGCCTGTAGACTGAATGCGTAACACGTACGCACGTGATGTCTCCACGCTCACATATTCGATAACGCCCCAAATAGTTCCCGTTTTCAAAAGTTAGCAGTTTCAGGCCCTGCTTTGTCCGTTTGCGAAGGGTCAATTATTTAAATATTTACAAAACTATAAAATAACACTGATCCCGAACTGTTCTTGAATGCAATAATGTGTTCCGTGTGAATGGCCACAATGACAAAAGTGATGCAGTACGAACAATAACACATACTCAAATGTTCACATTTGACCTTGAGATTTTTTGCAGAACTTTCAGGCCATGGTGCCAGCAGCCCCTCCTCCCTCATGTCATGACACCAAAAGTATCCTCAAAGCCGACACGAGCTGAAGCAGCGAGAAATAAGATGGAGGCTGCTTCCGTGGGAGCAGCCCGCAGACTGAGAGCTTCACCCGGGGAAGAGACAGCAACGAGGAAAGGAAGGCGGCCACAAAACAATTCCTCGCGCTGAGGAAGAATGCACGGGTTGCAAATAGCACAGTGGGCTAAAAATAAACTCATTAATCATTCCGTCTTAATTGAGTGTGTGTGTGTGTGTGAGGAGGGGATCTCTCAGCATCGATCCCACCCGCGCAGACTCAAATGAGGCTCTCGGCGTCGCTTTCATCATTAGCCGCTGGCCGTGAACGCAAGCCCGGTTCCAGCGATCGACGCGGCCCGCTGAGATGCGCTCGACTTCAGTTCAGAACACACGATCACGCTTGTCATCACGTGGCTTAAAGGCAACAGGAAGACGGCATGCGGAGATACAAATATGTTAATGTTTCATGCGTGCAGTCGTGGCCTAGTGGTGAGGGAGTCGGGCTTGCAACCTGAAGGTTGCTGGTTCGATTCCCACGCCGGCAGGAACTGAAAGTGGACAACACTCTCTCCACCTTCAACACCGTGACTAAAGTGCCCTTGAGCAAGACATCTAACCCCTAATTGCTCCCCTTGTAAGTCGCTTTGGATAAAAGCGTCTGCTAAATGATGAAAAATGAAAAAAAAAATGCGGCTTAGACTGCGAATCGTAAACACAGTCATTAGCAGGTGTCAGCAAACGGCCGAAACATGTTGCGGTGATAAAAACGACAGCGCAGTCTTGCACGTGTGACACAAATATGGATTCATAAAGGTGCCTTTCTGTGCGGACATAAAGGTTCAGCATTTATGGCTCCGTTTATAAAGTCTTGATTGGTGTACAGTAGAGCTGGAGAGTACAGAGACCGTCAGGAGGTTCACACATGCTGGTGTTTTGTGCTTGTGAGCCCTCGAGTGCCGTTTAATTGTACTGAAAGCGCACTTGTAGTGTGTACTTAAAATTTTAAATGTATAAGTGTAATTGCTGATACTATGATGTTAATATAATCAAAGGCCTGCAGGAAAACATCTCATTTTCTCCTTCAAAATTGTCCGGCATCATCGTTGTTTTAATTTTTTTTTACTTAATCTTCGCACGTTCTCTTTAGCTGTGTGCGAAAGCGACCACTCGTTCCCTCGTCCACTAACCCCTATATAGTGCACGGCAGTCGAGC
>CM074312.1:8169927-8194927 GCA_037194245.1 Opsariichthys bidens
TTCAGCACGGGACTTCATTATGAACATCTGTCCTGAGGTTGTGGTGAACATGGCGGATTGCTGTTTGAGGGCAACTTAATTAGACATTGTGCCGGAGGAGCCGTGTTTTTCGACAAGGGCTTTTCCTGTTGAGACTGGAAGCCTGTGAATGCAAGGAAATGCGTGTTCTTTATACGTGAACGCCTCCAATCCACCAAGAACAGGCTTATGGATCTTCAAACCCACGCTTTCATACTTCCTGTGTGGAGTGATGACAGCACAGCTGCCGTGGGCAGAGGGATCGTGTGTGTGTGTGTTTGGGGAGCGTGGCCCTGACCATCCTCTCACTCCCAGCTGGGATATCAGTGTCAGGTTTCGGATGCCGGGCTCAGATGAATCTCCAACACAAAGCTGCCAATTAACGAGCACAGGAGCCCCAAACTCATGAAAAACATATGAGAAATCAGCCGATAGAAAGCGTTTTCCAAAACTTTCCCCAAGCCGTGTAATGTTACCGTTTTCAGCTAAAGCAGTAAACGGAACTCTGCTTTATGTTCCGCTTTTCCCAGCTAACAGAAATATGTTCCAAAACGTCCAGGTTTTTAATTGTTTGAAAAGGTTTTTCATTGGTTATAAGAACATTAAAGGATTCGTTGACTATTTCCTGATCATTCACTCTCCTCCACGTCATCCAAGATGTCTTTCTTTCTTCAGTGGAAAAGAAATGAAGGAATGAACATTCCAGGATTTTTCACCTTCTTCCTCCTACGTCACGTGACCTCTCCAGCGTGATGACGTGATGTGTGGCGCATCAGAGCAGTGCAAGAGCAGCATTTGTGCTTAACAACTATATTTTTGCATAAAAAGTGCGACGGTTTCTCTAGATCAGACTCTTATTCCTCGTCTGGATCATGCAGATCTTTGAAGCTGCACTGAAACTGACATTTGGACCCGTTGAACCCCAGTGAAGTCCACTAAATGGAGAACAATAGTGGAATGAGATCCTCAAAAACCTTCATGATGCTAGTGACGAGTTGATCAACTCCACAGCGACGACATCAATTTATCCACGAACCGTTCAGAAACGTCTTCCTGAGTCTCTCCAACACTTTCCTCATTTTGTCTGCGTGAGATTCTCCAGCTTTGTTGTTGTTGAGCTGTTGAAGCTCCGCCCTCTTCTGGAGCGGCAGCTCATTTGCATTTAAAGGGACACGCACAAAATCGGCGTGTTTTTGCTCAAACCCAAATAGAGGCGAATTTGACAAGCGATAATAAATGATCTGTGGGGGATTTTGAGCTGAAACTTCCCTGGAGACACCAGAGACTGATATTACATCTTGTGAAAGAGGCGTTATTGGTTCCCTTTAAAAATTAAGGTTGAAAAATAAGTGTGCTTGTTCAAACATCAGCTAAACGGAAAGTCACAAAAGAGGCGGAGCCTATGTGGTAATTTTGAGGCCATGAAATATAATATAATTTTATAAGGTCATGGAAATGTTTATAGTCAATATTAATTTAAATAAAAGTTCAATTGTTGAGGTAAAAAAGATTCCTAAGTAAATAAATGGATATTTCACCCTACTTGATGCAGTAGTATAGTAACATTTCTTGTGTCACTGGACTGAAATCAGATGATTACACAGAGCGATCTAACAAGATCTAACAAGACAAGCACAATCACACCAGGCTGACTCACAAGATTGTGTTTGTCATGATGACATTCAGTGATGTGCTTATTAAACACAGTGAATCCACACGCACACTTTCTTCATCAGCATCATCCGTGTTTGTCTTGTTTGCATTACAATTTCTAAACATCCCTAAAATAAGATAAACTTAACTGTGAGATGTTAAGATATTTCATGTTTTTAGATTATATATATATTGAAATTATTATTATTTTTATCTTTGGCAAACAGTTTTTTGCTTAAGTTTTTATTGAAATATTTTTAAACGCAAAAGATGTTTTACCTTGATTTGGTCGTGTGATAATATACAGTAAGTGAGACTCAGGAATCAGTTGGCTTTTCACTGGATGTCACTGCTGAAGCCGTTGTTGCGGTCAGCCTGAGAACAATCCAGAATGCGTTCATCTCACTTGTGCCAACACCTCAGCTCAACGTTGCGACGGGGATGACACGGCATCACCGGCACAGGACGCACACACAGGTGCAAAAATAGACGTAGAGGTCAAGAGGGCAAGCAACGCTGACAAAATGAAAACGCAACACATCAGCAAGTGACTTGGCTCTGGTCAACAGTGTAATTCACCAAGCGTTCAGGACAGTCAGCTGTCACACTTCATGAGTGGACGCACACCTGTCCACCGCCAGTGTCATTGAGAGTGGCCCGAACCCCTTCGAGTGCATGTCTGACAAAGAATCGTCCATTTGCGTGACCCTGAACACACCTTGACTGAGCCCGTGTGTCGACCGTTATAAACATGTCTCTAAAGTTTTAGAAATTCGTATGTTCGTTTAGATACTTTTCTGTGCAATAATCGTTATATTTTAACAGCTTTGTTTTGTGTTGGCTGCAGTAAAATGTAGTATAAAACGGCATCTTTAAAGAGGTAGTTCACCATTTGGCTTAGAATAAGACTTGGCTGTCAGTGCAGAAGAAATTGGCTCGAGCAAAAGGTTCCCTTTGGCCAAAAACTGACACCAATAATGCACTTTTGAATTTTACTGTCCATGGGAAGCAAAAAATGAAGAAGTTCAATCAGCAGTTTTACACAAAGCAGTTAATCGGTCTGCTGGACGACACAAAATGATACATTTTGCGTCATACCGTTCACTCAAAAAAACATTTCTGTCTAAACATAAGTTTTGTGTCATTTAATTACACAGCAATTTTCCATCCATTTGGATGACATCGTTTTAACATAAACAAACTAATGTGATTCATATTCGTCAGTCATATGTAAATGAAATAGGTGAGATTGATGTAATAGTTGAGTGTCTTTTATCTTCGGTTGATTTCATCAGTTGCAGTTCTTGTGTTTCTCAGTGATTCTGCTTGTTAACAGCAGGCGTTCATCATTACTGCTCAATCATCACTTCATGATCTCATGAACTCTGACGCTGCTTCAACGCTACTTTAACTCAGTATTGCGCACACACGTGACCACTAAACAGTGTTCATTAACCTGTGAACTATTACATCAATCTCACCGACGAATATGAATCACATTAAGTTTATTCGTTAAAACTATGTCATCCAAATGGATGGAAAATTGCTATGTAATTAAATTACATAATACTTAGGTTTAGACTGAAATATTTTAGACCACTAACAAATAAACAGGAATATCTGGGCGCAGATGACATTGACATACACTATACTACCTGCATTGCAGCAATACAGAGCGGGTAGAGAATTGAAAAACTGTAAGTCTAGACCAACCGGTTGCATCTGGAGACAATCAAACAAACAAACATGAACAATAATCCTCACACACCTAGCTCTCGCCGCGTTTCAGCAGATGAGTTACGACTACTGATTTGCATTACAACTTAACTCTTGATGGAATTTCCCTTTATTTATGACACAATGCTTCCCTGCCATTGACAGAATTTTCCAGCAATATTCAGTAGGGGGCGCTATTACGCATCTTCTGAAAGAGTACAGAATCTCTGGATCCAATAATAAAGTGAAGAAGAAGCAGAAAAAAGCGATAGAAGTATTGCTTAGTAGCATGATCAATCATTAAGCATTCATGAACCGGCTTACGTTACTAAAGAAATGTCGAAGCTTTGGCGGTGCTGATAGACTCAATATACTCCATATGGGTTTTCATCATTGTTCTGAATCCCATCTGCACAAAGGGTTCGTATCACCCGGTGCAATGGCGTCGGTCAGTTTCAGCGTGACGCAGTTATCATTTTCACGTCCGTAAAGAGTAAATGCTCTCGCGTCCATCCGTTCGCCCACGACTGAAACGACTGACCAACAAAAACCTGCTCTGAAGTCAATGGAGCGATCTACATTTGTTTTGTTATTTAAAACAAAATACAGGCGGGTTACACACACGGGGCCGCGCAGCAACACACAAACACGCCGAATATCAAAAATAAAAGGATTCCTCTCTGGAGAAGCGTTCTTTGACAATGTCAATAACGAATCCGCCATGATGCAAGAGCAACTGGCTTTGACAGGAAATGGGAGACTCTGATTGGTTTATCTCACGTTACGCCCAAAACACACCCGTGACTCATTACGAGACGAGCACAAGCCTTTTGGACCCTGATCCTGGAGCGCCGGCCATCGTTAAACTCGCAAAAGTGGATTCAGACACACAATAAGAGCGTCACACCGTGTGCTTCGATCGTTCAAACAGAGCCCAAAGTCTTTGCAATTTCCTCAGCTTTTCGTTCAAAATATTGTTTTTACACACGCTGATTTAAAAAAGAATGCATGATGCTAAAATAAAACGTTTAGTTGCGTCCCAAATGACGCACTATACACTATGTACTCATCCACGTAGTGTATGAATTAGATAAGTTTATTATGTCATTAAACACAGACCACATCCAACATTCCACACTTAATTTAGTGCATCGTCCGGCTTTTCAAAGTGCACTCAATCCTCTTCTACTCGCACTGTTTGTACTTAAAAGCTTCATGGAATAGTGCACAAGTACGCACTTTTTGTTTGTTTGTTTAAAAGCAGAGGCTTTCTGTTAACATGCCGCACGTTCAGATATTCGTGCAACAAAATATAAAAGTTTTGCGAGGAAAGAGTTCATCTTTTTCAGACTGCTCTCGCATCCACGATCGACGTTACACGCGTCAAGTACTTTTCTGTGCCAGCTATCCGTCAAGGTCATGTGTCTGTCTCTTGGAAGAGGAGAAAGGCGGCCCGGTCTCTTATTTATAAAAACGTCCTCTGAGGGAAATGCTTTCTCCTTTTAAGAATGGCTGCTGGAATCAGGGCAGCACTACTGTCCTTATTAGAAGAGATTGTACTCCTTCTGAGCAATTCCTGGTGGAGCCCAAGACTAAATATGACACGTCAGAGGGGAATGAGAACGCGGACCGGCGGACTAGATTAGCGTGCCGATCAAGGGCACGGGAGGAGGGCTGAGGTGGGACGGCGTTTAAGTAGCCATGTGATCCGTCAGCCGACAGCTATTGTCATTGCTCCAGAACCGGGTCCTTCAGAGCAATGTCAAAGCGCCGCCAGGGATCGGTCAGGTGAAACGGGGGCTGTGATAAGTGGAGCCCGCTGACGCTGTGGTCGTGTTGTGTTTGCTGACCTTCGGCGCCTTTAAATGCGGTGTCGGATTACCTCGCTCCCGATCTCCGCAGTCCGTTGATGCTCTTTCTACTTTAATTGCTGTAGAAATTGTCTCCACTAATCGTGTGACCTCTATTAAGCACCAAGGTTAAAAGTCTCGCATCTGTGCCTCTGGATCACTATGAATTAGTCAGTAGACACATCAGGATGGGCGAAACGTGAGTGGAGAGATTAGAGAAACAGTGTTGGTTACTTTTAAACAGGCTAATTCGGGAAAGGATGTGCAGAGATGGGCAAATCAGACTGAAATAGAAATGAGAACGGAGGAAGGCATGGGGGGTGAGCGACCAGACACTTCGCAGCTGGCTCCGAGACCATTGTCATACACCTCTATGGCAAATTGTTTACTGTAGTCGCAAAATGTCACACATGGTCATCCCTTCCTCCGTCCTTCATAGATTTGCCTGGTTCTTTTTGCTTCTCACAACCTGCGATGGTCCGTTTTATGAAGCAAGCTGACTTAAAGGAGATGCTGCTTTCTCTTTTTTGGGAGGTCGCCAGGCTCCTCCATATCTCCCATCTGCCAGGAACTCTCTCTGTGAGAGTGGCCAACACCCACAACTCGGAGAAAAGTGGGCGCTCTCGCGGCTCGATGTGCCGTAGCTTGTGTCGTCCGTACGGAGCGATTTCTGCATTCAGTAGAGGTGAATTGACTTCCATCAGCCCGGGTTTAGCATCGATTGATGATTATGCTCAGGTAAGCGCAGATTAAAGGCGAACGTATTGACTGAGGAGCTCAAAGAAATCGAAGAGGGATACAGTTACACACATTAGTGTGTGTTCATGGTCTCCCACAAAGCTGGACTTTTCGCACTTGAAATAGTCAACCCTGGGTTATCTTGCTTCACGTTTCACGCTGCTCATAATTTATGGCTGGCTTAAATGAATTAAACTGGCTTTTATCAATTGTACATATTCATAAACAGTCATTTCCAACATATTGTGGTTCATTTTAAGCGAACAATACAGTCATTTTTAGAGTTAATTTTAATTTACGGGGCTAACGATTAATCCTTCATATTGTAAACCCTGGGTTCTTATTTGCATATTTGCGGTGTCAGTGTCATTGATTGGATGAACAGCAAGCGACTTGTTTACATAGCTGTTCTATCGAGTTTACACTGAATGGACGTCAGTCTCTTCCTCACTTAAATTGTCATGTTTTCTGTCAGCATGTGACATTTTTCCTCTCAAACGCTGAATTTATTTAAGTGTTTTCGTGGTTGTCCAAAGCAATGAAATTAAATTATTAAATTGATCCTTCGCCGGCAGTTTGATTGACAGGCGATCTGACCAATCATAACCCCGAATCGGCCATTCTGTCGGTCAAAGCGGTCAGGAGAGTTGGTAGATGAACGTTGGTGAACTTGAATCACGTCTTGAAACAACATTCCTTCTGATGTTCATTCATGTTTATTTGATGCTATAAATGAACTAGTATGAAGAGATGATCGAGCGACACATTAAACACACACTAGACGCTATTTATTGACTAATGCATTTTTCACTACGTGAGAACATGATGTGTGGCGTGAGAGCGCATAGCAACAGTAGCTAAAGGGGGCGGGGCTTTGCGTACGGTCAATTGTGAAACGTTCCTTTACCCGGGATTAAAAGCTGTGTTTACAACGAGGATAACCCAGGGTTAAGTGCAGCGTGAAAAGGCCTAACGTGGTTTAAATTGGTCCTGAAGGGGCTGATGTCTTGTTAGGGCTGGTGGATCACACTGGATATTTGTTGGCGACCCGCTTTACTTGCCACGTCCATATCTCGCCTTTGTTGTTCATTGAACAGTTCGAATTGGTTTCTTCAGGTAATGCATGAGCTGAATTAAAAGAATGATATTTTTGCAGTAAAGTCGAGTAGCTTACATTTTGAATGCATTACTATATGTCGAATGTTGAATTCGTGTTTATAAAAAAAAGACACTGTCGACATCATATCACGACCGTTGCGGCACCCAATGAAATTTCGCACATTCAGAGTTTCGTGTGACCGCGGCTTAATTCTAAACACGTGTGTACGCACATGAATTTGTTCTTAATGTCATTCTAATTTTCTAAATGAGCGAACGCGTGCACAAGGTAAGTAATTTACATAAAACACACCCAAACCTTGTCCATATAAGGGCGTTCCGCACACCCTTTTATTTCGTCACTAGGCCTACTCATGATGAAATATAGCCTATTTAAGCTCTATATCCATGTTTAAATTTCATCTTAACATCTTTATAAGGCCACGAAGAGTGGTTTCCGTTGTTCCTACATTTTATAACATTTTAAGGTCGAAATTCTCACTATTAACTAGTTGCTTATAACACTCTGGGTTGAGCCTGTTGGGTTATTTTTTTTTTGGTTGGGTAGTTTTTGTGTAACCCAGCCGTTGGGTTAGAGGCTGGTCTCTCTCACTGGTCGGATTAGGGTTAATACGGTAATAAATACACGTGATGGAAGCAGAGAGGAGAGAGAACTTTGAAAACTGGCTGCAGCGAGTTTTGCTTTTAGGTAAAAAAAAAAAAGGTAAAAAATGGTCAAATTTGTTTTCAAATGCAAGTTTAACTTCTAAAAAAGCAATTTCATTTAACGGTACGAGCTGTACAATTGAGTTGTCATTTTTGCTGCACTTTTTCACTCAAACACACCTATATTTTTGTGCATTGCTGGGTGTTCTTGCTTATTTTAATTTTCAGCATTTTGGGTTCATTTCAAGCCAGAAATTTTTAATAAATAGTTAAGTTGCACTTTATTTTACAGTACGTGCACTTACAATGTACTTACCAAGATAATACTGAACAATATAAGGCTCCTACATGGGTTAAGGTCAGGTTCAGTACCAAGCTGTTACCCAGTTATTGTAATGACTACAATAAGTATATAGTGTGTACATGCAAAACAGGACTGTAAAATAAAGTTTAATAAAAAAAACAACCCAGCGCTGGGTTGCCAAATAACTCAGATTGGGTTGTTTTTAACCAGCACTTTTCATGCATGTTATAAGATATTGGCTGTTTATTAGCACATTATTCACCATGACCATATTCTACAGCCCTTAATACCTAAACTTTGCAATTACCTTACTAACTATTAATTAGAAGCAATAGTTAATAGTGAGAATTGGACCCTAATCTAAAATGTGACGCTACATTTTGTCCTAATTTAGAATAAATGATGATTATTGATGATTTGCCATTGAAAACACAGACCCATCTTTCTTACAATAGTGTCCATTTTAAATGGGCTGAACTGGTGAAAACAGGAAGAATCCCAGATGATGGGGTGTGTGATCGCGCTAAATGCTCATTGCTGGGTAGCGGCGACTGTGTCCTGAGAGAGAAAGCCTAACTGTTCAGCTTATTAACACGACTAGATGTGACCATTTGTCTTCATTATCGTGTCACACTCGGGTGTGTCAGCACAAGTCACTCCAGCAGAGCAGAGCAACAGCTCCTAAACATGTTCCCAACACTCACACCAAACACATAGTTTGCCGAGAAGGCGGGATTACGCCGTCCTCCCGGCTGACGGATCTATCAATCTGGCTCTCTCGTGCTGTCACGGGCGAATACTGAAGTGAATTGCCATGTTGCTCTCATCTAAAAAAAAAAAAAAAACCCCCGTTGGTTGCACATCGCATGCATTGGCTATCACACCGTCAGACCATCAAGACGCCGATCACATCGTGCACATGCGTGCGAATGAGTGCATTTCCCCTGGAAAGGTGATGCAACTGATTTTCAAAGCTCTGGGACGGATGCTCTCTGACGGTTTGCATGACTTATTCTACCCAGCAACACTATCCTTGTAGAAAGTAGCGAATTTAGTTTGACCCCTGCGCTGTTGCCTGGGAGACACATCCCAGTTAATAACGCCGCAAGACAGAGAGGGGAAAAACCTCCGGCGCACGGGAACGATTATCGTTGTGTGTGCAGGGTGATTGTGACACACTCACCTTCTGTCGGAGAGGTTTTCAGCCGCTGGCCACAGTCCCTCCGTGCCTCCGTAGTCCTCCTGAATTTTGACCACTGCCTCCGTCCCTCTGAGCTCCATGAGGGAACGCAGCTCCATGAGCGAGCAGCCAAATCCTCCCTCATGGTTGCTGTCGTTTCTTTGGTTCTTGGTGTAAAAATCGCTATTCGTCATGTCCCCCATGGTGGCTGAGTATTGCTTTTCTTAAAAGCGGATTGAACGAGGAAAAAAAAACGGTCCCTGCTGTGGCTGGAGAACAGGTGTCTAAAAAAAAAAAACACGAGAGCAATGCAGGAGAGAATAGGTGAGAGAGGAGGATGAAGAAAAAAAACAGATCCCGTCCGCTGTCTGCGACTGAAGAGAGGCTCCTCTGCGTTACGCGAACTGGGACGCGACAGCCATCCGTGAGATCCCGGCTGAGGTCCTGAGGACGTCTGCGCTCACCACGGCTGCAGACCGGCGGCGCTCCATACGTGGTTTCCCATTCTACCTGCTTCCCGTCGGCTGCTGTCTACATGGTGATCCGCTCCATTACTCCTTCAGAGACAGAGAGAGAGAGAGAGAGGGAGAGAGCGGAGGACAGAAGGGGAGGGAGGGCGAGAGAGAGAGATAAGCATGAGTGTTTCTCAGAGGTGCGAGCAGCACAAAAGTGAGAGAGGCGCTAGGAAAGCACGGCATTGTGTCGTCAATGCATCACACGGAGGTGGGGGGTGTCCATCTACTCCTGTGATTCTCCTCGTCGTACGGCTGTCACGCGCTTTGATCGCTCTCTGGCTGCTAAATACAGACTAAAGGGACGTGCGAGTACTCATGTGATCTGAACGGGACTCGACGCTATCGAGAAATGCGGGCAGCGCATCCCACACTGCAGCAAGGCTCGCTGGAGGGGAGTCGGCGATGGCACAGGATTATATAATTCATCCATGCAAAAGCATTTACGCAGCACAGAGCACAATTTGAACACCAGCTAACTGACGGACTGCGACGTCCTGGAGGGCGCTTCTCACATTCGAAATCTGGCTGCAGAATTGACGAGGAACGATCTGAAGACGCCACGCACTGCATTTTTCAGCAGCGTAAAACAGAAGCTCTGTGGGTGTCACTTTTCCAGCTGCAAGCTACTGTTTCCGGCTAAAAACGTCGCTGAGGCAGTGATCACATTTGATCTTCTAAATAAATTGTTTTAACTCCCTCGTGTTCTTTTTGTGAAGCGCAATGAAGTTCGCTTTCCTGTCGCTCTAATTGTGCCGTAAATGCTCTAATTGCAAAATTTGTATCAGCGCATTGTCCCCTTTAGTAGCTTCAATGTACACCCTAAAAAATGTTGGGTTAAAAACAACCCAAGTTGGGTTGAAAATGGACAAACCCAGCCTTTGGGTTGTTTTAACCCCCCGGCAGTTGGGTTAAAAGTTTGCCGAGCCTGCGAGGTGGTTTTATTTAACTCGACTATAAAAATGGTTCGCTTAAAATGAACCGAAATATCTTGGAAATGAATATGTATAATTAATTGAAGCCAGCTTAATTCATTTAAGCCAGCCATGTCGTATCGGGTGAAATAAAACTTCCCAGCATGTTGGGTCAAACATTTAACCCAACCACTGGGTTTGTCCATTTTCAACCCAAATTGGGAGTGCATTTATTAATTAAACGTGTTAATGAATGTTCATCAACCCAGCATTTTTTAAAGCGTATGTAGTCAATAGAGTCGATACACTTTTTAAAAACCCAACCGTAATGCGATTATTGACTGAATCTGAAACACCGAGAGAAACATTCTCGGTGAAAGTCTAGGAACAAATACGCGTGTAAGTATTTGTAAAACAGACTTCGTCTTGACGTGTTCAGGTTTGAATGGCTGACACACCGTCTTTCTAGTCCGCACATTTATTAGTGAAGCCTTGCCATGCTGACAAACGGGATGAATCTGTCAGAATCAGTCCCCTGTGAGCGTCAATATCCACCCCGCTCCTGTCCCACCACCAGCTCCACCAGCTGTGCCAATGATCGTCAGGGAGGCGTAATGAAGTCCTCCAGAAGGTCACTACAGGAAATAATACATGTGCAGCTGGTACGATCTTCTCACATCATCACTGCGAGACAGAATTCTGCATAATTTGAACAGACCGTTCAACAGGACTACATGTGCACTTCAGGAAGATATTACCATCGCCACAAGATGCTATCGCTGTAAATGAGGTGACAACATCCTCCACAAGAGCACCTGAGCCCGCAGTCTAATTAACTTTTGATTTATGAATGTAAAGAAAAGGAGCGACAAAGACAAATGAAGTGTTCAAAACGAACACAGACCTTCAGGAAGTCCTTTAAACTTGTGCAACATGCGTCATGCGTTTATTTCCTTCATTATACGGCACAGAGACAATCTTCCCAAAACTGAATCCTGCGAATCCTTCTAATGACGTGAGTGACGTGAAAGCCACGTATGGCACACTCAAAAAAACATTTCTGTCTAAACAGAAGTTTTGTGTCATTTAATTACATAGCAATTTTCCATCCATTTGGATGACATAGTTTTAACATAAACAAACGAATAAACTGAATGTGATTCGTATTTGTCAGTCATATGTAAATGAAATAGGTGAGATTGATGTAATAGTTGAGTGTCTTTTATCTTCAGTTGATTTCATCAGTTGTAGTTCTTGTGTTTCTCAGTGATTCTGCTTGTTAACAGCAGGCGTTCATCATTACTGCTCAATCATCACTTCATGATCTCATGAACTCTGACGCTGCTTCAACGCTACTTTAACTCAGCAGTGCGCACACACGTGACCACTAAACAGTGTTCATTCACCTGTGAACTATTACATCAATCTCACCCATTTCATTTACGTATGACTGACGAATATGAATCACATTAAGTTTATTCGTTAAAACCATGTCATCCAAATGGATGGAAAATTGCTACGTAATTAAATGACATAAAACGTACGTTTAGACTGAAATATTTTTTTGAGTGTAACTTATACTCAGAATTTGTGCTTTTAAGCCAAGTTAGTGCACATACATTAGGAGTAGCGAGTAGTGAACACACACGCGGAGCGGCGAGCAGCCAGAGAGTGATTGGGGGTTAGGTGCCTTGTTCAACAACAGCCTTTGGGTTACCAGTGTAACTCAAATGTGATCCGTGCTGAAAAAATAAGTCTGAATGCACACAGACTAATTTCAACCTAGAGGCAAAACGAGTGAAAAACGATTTGAGGTTCACAACAAAAGAGCCCTCGTCTGGCGATCTCAATGCTCCAAACAGCAATTAAACATCTAGTATCTTTATTTGAATGTTTTCTGAGAGGAGAACCTTTCCTTTGTCCATGAAAAATGCCGTTTTTTTCTGCTCGCTTCTGAATGCTTCCTCTCAGCACAAGAACGATGCAATGCAGCATTTCAATAATATTAACAGCAAATTCTCGATGGCTGAACCAATGAAATATGATTTTCAAACTCATGTAAACAAAATCTTACTCGCGCTGACAGATCCGAAGCACGTGCTCAAAGACGCCTCAGACAGCGCGCGATTCCGATATACACAAAACATATTCAAAAAGATCTGTCTTGGCGAGTATTCACGCAACATTATCTGTTTATGTTTTAAGTGAACGTTTAGTTAACTTAAACATCTGATGTGTAACATTATATTAGATCTGAGTCTTCCCGCTATTAATGTCTGTTGCATTAATGTTAATGTGGAATTATAGAAAATAGTTTAATATATTTATATTTTTCTTACAGATATGGGTTTTGACTTGGTTTGGGCCAAATTTAGTGTTATTTGCAGAGATTTTAAAGAATGATTGCTGGTGTTTTTGTTTTGGAACCTTCAGAAAAAATTTACTTTGCTGACTCAAACAAGTGTAGCTATTTTTTTTTTGCTGGATTCCAACACATCGTACATCATTTTTAAGGCTTTTGTTAGAAAATGTGACCCGTTGCAAGCATGGGTCACATATATACTGTATATATTTCAAACACACACAAATAAAGCATTTAAAAGCCTGTCTTGATTATCTCCTAATCAAACCACAATCTGATTCTCAATCTTGAAAAGATTAACACAATATGATTATTAATTACAATTATTTCATTATATGTATATATTATTGGCAGCTTCCATTTGATATAATATTTGGCTTCTCTACTAGTACTTAAACACATGTAAGGAGTTGAAACGTTCGGTTTCTATGTGGGGAAACCCCAAAGTGAAAACAGAGACTTCCAAAAAATGTAATTTAAAGTTTGATATCACTTTATTTTAACGTGATGTAGTTACACATTACTACGTTCTACTGCATACCCTAAACCGTCTCTATAGTAAGTACATGTATTTCAGTAATATTACTCAGCGTTTGAGTAAGTACAATGTAATTACATCACCTTAAAATATAGGGTTACACTTTATTTTAAGGTGTCAGTATTACAGTGTAATTATACATTTAAGTACTGAGTAATGAGAAGTAACTACATGTACTTACTATAGGGATATGGTTTAGGGTTAATTGCATATAATTATGCATAACTTCTAGTTAATCCTATAGCAAATACATGTAACATATGTAACAATGACACTGTAAAATAAAGTGTTACCAAATATAGTGTTTTTTTGGCAAGATGTTTCATCGGCTGAACAATCCACTGTCTTCCTTTCTGTTAAAAGTGAATATGCCGCGACCCTGACTGAGGTCTACAGGAGCCCGCCTCTCTTTGACCAGTATCTCTTTCTCGGTATCTCCTCTTTCCTAAGCCGTCCTCAAATGAGTAATATAATAGTTGACATGCAAGAGCAATCTGAGGAAGTGCAGGCATTTTCATTATTAATGTGGGCCTGTAATTATTTAATGAGATGCATTTAATTGTTGTAAATGAACAGGAACATGTCATTTTTAGTTCAGATGTTCCTCTACGTGTTAAACCAGGCTTTATGTGTTGCATAATGATGGTTACCTGTGCACTGTTGTCCACCAGCACTATTTGAACTGCATTTGACAGTAACAAGCTACAGTTTCCAGTGAGTTAGTAGAGATGTAACATTATAAAATGCTAGTTTTGTCACATTTTATCGATCAAAGACTTTCACAGCCGAGGCAAATGAGGCAATATCAAGTGCGCTTGATTAAAATGTCAGCGATTCCTAGACACTTGGTTCATTCAGGCATTTAAATCACAGAAATAGGACAGATTCCCTGAAGGCATTTCCTTTTAAAATAGTTTGCCGTTATTAGTGCTGTTAACCAGTTATGTTAAGAGCTTTGCTGAAACTATTCCCTTTATGAGGCAAGCGTCATGAACAAACTGTCAACAGTTCTAGTATTCAGTGGAGAGCAGATGGATTTGCTGATATATTGAGTGTGAGTTGTAGTTTTGGATAGTAACTTCAGAAGCTCTGCCCCCTACTGTCACGGCACAGTATAAACTACTCAAGAAAGCCGGAGCATGATCCTTCCCTGCTGATCTGATGCGGTGAGGACGCGCCCTGCACCATGTGAAATGAGGAAAGACATTAATGATGCCGGTAATGAAGAGTGGAGAGGGGAGTGTGGGATCAGACCGGAGCACAGCCGTTACTGAAAACTACAGTGACTGGAACAATAAACTCGATTCACAATCTGCCTGGACAAGGAAGGAAAAGCTCAACCACCCAGAACATCATAGCAACTGCCCAGCAACACTCTAGCAACCACATAGCAATGCCCTAGCAACACCCATGTAACCACATATCAATGCACTAGGCAACTGCCTAGCAACACCCTAGTAACCACCCAAGAAACCACCCATAACACTCTAGCAACTAACCAGAATGCCCTGGAAACGACCAATGATACTCTAGAAACCACCCATAACACCCTAGCAACCACATAGCAATGCCCTACCAACACCCAAGTAACCACATATCAATGCACAAGGCAACTGCTTAGTAACACCCTAGTAACCACCCATAAACCTCTAGCAACTACCAGAATGCCCTAGAAATAACCTATAATACTCTAGAAAACACCTATAACACCCTAGCAACTGCCTAGCAACCACAAAGCAACACCCTAGTAACCACATAGCAATGCCCTAGCAACCACCCAGAATGCCATAGAAATCACCCATAATACTCTGGCCATAACATAACCACCCATAACATTCTAGCAACTGCCTAGCAACACCCTAGCATCCACCCAGAACACCCTAGAAATGACTTTTAATACTCTATAAACCACCCATAACAGCCTAGCAACACTTTAGCAACCATCCATTACACTCTAGAAATTACCTACAATACTCAAGAATCCACCCATAACACCCTAGAAACAGCCTAGCAACACCTTAGTAACCACCTCAAACACTCTATAAACCACACATAACACCGTAGCAACTGTCTAGCATCACCTTAGTAACCACCCATAGCACCTTAGCAACTACACAGCAATGCACTAGAAACTGCCAAGCAACACCCGAGTAACCACCCAGAACACTCTAAAACAGAGTTTCCCAAACTTAAGAGGGGTAAGGCCCCCCAAAAACATTCCAAAAGCTCCACAACTCTGCCGTTAAAAATATATATACTGACATTTACCTAAAAATACATTTATTTACAATTTTGTAACAATTTCTTGAGAATTATGAGAACTATGATGTAAACATTCTTTACAAATATATTTAGATCCATAACACTAACCTTACACAGTTTGGGAAGCACTGCTCTAAAACCACCCACAACTTCTTAGCAACTGTCCTAATAACACCGAAGCAACCACCCAGATTACCCTAGCAACTGCCTAGCAACACCCCAGAACACTCTAGAAAGCACTCTTAAATCCTTAGAAACCATCTTGCATTGCCATTGCAACCACACAGAACAGATACCTCCCATAACACTGTAGAAACTACCCATAATTCCTTAGGAACTATCTAGCAACACCCTAGCAACCACCTAGATCACCCTAGCAACTGTCTTGCAAAACGCTAGCAACGCCAGCTCCCACATAGCAATACCCTAGCAACCACCCACAACACTCTAGAAACCACCCATGTCACCCAAGCAACACCCTAGCAACCACCCATAACACTCTAGAAATCACCCGTGTCACCCAAGCAACACCCTAGCAACCACCCATAACACTCTAGAAATCACCCGTGTCACCCAAGCAACTGCCTACCATCCATATGGTGCCGAGTGTTGCCACGGCAAGCACCACAGACATTCTCTTCGGAAAAATGAATCACCCAAAAATCCTTTACTCATCAAAGAGCTTGTCATGCAACTGCAGAGAACACCTGGAATCAACCACACCAGTCATGTGAAGCTCGTTTGTGCTTCAGTGAAATGAACACTGGAGGCAGTAAAACACCAAATCACACAAATTATGATTCCAGGGGCAGATTAACAAAGACTTTTCACATGGTTTCTCAAAACACTTTTAGTAGAGTGCATGATATGAAAACGAATGCTTTTCGACGTTTGCGTCACATGATCGGCTCCATACGCTTGGCTTTTCTGACGTAGTAAATGTGCTTTTATCTCACGTTTGTTTGGGTCGGTGTAGAGTAGCCGCTCCATTATTTTCACATGCATTAACCTCCAGCGCCACTTTATTTCAGGACTGCCACGACGCGTACAACAAAAGTTGGCAGATTCGCGTTCACGTTTCATGTCAAACTGAACATGCTTTTAAGTGAACAATCCATGAAAGAAGCGTCATGACATTTTTCAGAAATACATTTTTCCAAAGAGCCTCCATGTTGAGTAATTGCATTACATTACAAAAGAGCATCTTTTACTTTTACACAAGAATGAAATGATGAGGGTTTGGAGTAAATGAGGATGGAATAGTGATTTTTGGGAATTTCCATAAACACAATCCAACATCAAATTGCTTCGTCCGCAAGGCAAGTTTTTGTGTGTGCTGTGATCTCACATCAGCAGAGGTGAACGTGCAGATCTCCCTACGGAGGCAGAGTTATTTCTGAAACAAATAGCTGTGGATGAAAGAGTGCCACTGGAAGTCATTTTGGTGTAAAGGCTAAAGAGATTGCGAGGCACGCTGCCTTTTCTTCCCGAGAGTCCTCCTTTGTCCGTGGCGAGAGAGGGTCTTTTGAAGAACGACGGCACGGATCGCTCCGGGGTTGGCAGGCCTTTGCGGAGAGAGCTGGATTTTACACGCCATGTCTCTCACATGACTGCACGCAAACCACGGCTGGAGAGATCGCCCTTTGTTGCCGCAGAGACCTTAATGCAGCCTGTCTCTCAACGGTGAAGAGCTGCCGCCAGAAGAAAAGCTCCAAACACGTGAAGGTGCGCAGACTCCCGCACCTCTGCACGCGGTGACCCGTAACCTCACCGAGGAGCTCATAAACTCCCGTTCACATGCGCTTCTGATCAAACGCCAGCGCAGACGAATCATGAGGAGAATAATGTGCCCTCTAATGACCCTCTTCTGTTCCACTGTTTCCAAATCCCTGTGCATCAATCCATAAAGAAACGATTTACTGACTGTGTGAAGTCCAGACCTGAACTCCTCTGGGAATCCGACGCCATCACCCATGTCGTCTCTCAATCCAAAGCCTGTGACCAACAACTTGCTGCACTAATATTTTTACATTGACTAGTTAATATCATTGACTTTATTGATATTTTAGATGGTATCTAAGATAGACGGATAGACAGATAGACAGATAGACGGATAGAGGGATAGATGGATAGACGGATAGACGGATAGATGGATAGATAGATAGACAGAGAGACGGATAGAGGGATAGAGGGATAGATGGATAGATGGATAGATGGATAGACGGATAGATGGATAGATGGATAGATAGATAGACGGATAGATAGACAGACAGACAGAAATATAGATAGATAGATAGATAGATAGATAGATAGATGGATAGATGGATAGATGGATAGATAGATAGATAGATAGATAGATAGATCGATAGATAGATAGATAGATGATAGATGGATAGATAGATAGACGGATAGATGGATAGATAGATAGACGGATAGATAGACAGAAATATAGATAGATAGATAGATGATAGATGGATAGATGGATGGATGGATGGATGGATGGATGGATGGATGGATGGATGGATGGATGGATGGATAGATAGATAGATAGATGGATAGATGGATAGATGGATAGATAGATAGATAGATAGATAGATAGATAGATAGATAGATGGATAGATAGATAGATAGATGGATAGAGCTAACTTGGTCATGTCGAGCTAGGTGGGTGTGGTTTAAGCAAACAGGCACCTCAGCTCCACCCACGTCCTTTGCTCATTTTTGGTTATCCGTGCATGATGCGCGGTGATGTGCTGCCAAGATGGCCACCGTCGGCTCCGCCCACTTTGAGCTTCAAAAATGCTCTTCAGAAACCGACAGGTCACGTCACGGACCCTACGTTCATGTTCATACAGCCTGTGAAATATTCCAACAAATAGACTCAGACTTACATTGTCTCTTAGTCTTATTTTAGTTTGGAGCGAAATATGAGCGGGGATGTTTGATAGCACTATTTTTGTGTTAAATTCACGCTTTAAACAAGTTGCTCACTAGCACGCAAATGCCTCGTATATTTGCTCTTTGTTTTCGTGCTCATAAAACGCATATTAACGCTTTATTCTGCATGACCACATTCGAAATCCGACCTAAACTGAGCAGCTACAACTAGTCATATGCAGTCAATGAGGAGCTTCCTGAGGGAAAAGGCATAGTGGATAGTAAATGTGTTCCGTTCCTCACGAAAGTCGTGATGTGTGTTGTAAATACAGCAGCTGTTCGAAACGAAAACGAACAGAAACGTTGGTATTCTGTGACAAACGTTCTTCCTCATCCCTATTTTAAAAAAGCATCTAGGTGAGAGCTGACTGTGAAAGCACAAAGACAGCATCATCCTCCTCCTCATCATGAGGCGAGCAGCGGTGCGCTGCCCTTTAATGCGATGGCTGGGTTCCGTTTCCGAGAGAGCAGATGACATGTGACTTCCTGGCCACACACACGACTCCCTGCCGCCGTCAGTCTCTCGGTACGGGGACCTCCGCCGGCTGCGCAGTGAAAGCCCTCTCAGATGTCACGTCTGCGGGTCCGGCGTGTGCCATCCGCCGCTGCGCGTCCCCGGGGCTCCATGATGTGCTGACGCTGCATATTGATCTACCGCAGAGGATGTCACCTTTGCTTTGCAGATACGGGCTGCATGGGAGGACGCTGACGGTGCCGTGCGGGGGCGAAATGTCTCTCGGGTTCGCCGGGAAAATCAATTCCATTCCACATGCGAGCCGACTCTAAAACACGACCCGAACGACTGATTTTCAGCAGTAATGGGAAGAACGCATGACTTGTTTACCTCCAAATAACTGCCGTGCTTTCACATATTTTTGCTAGTGATCATTTCAAAAGCTTAAACACACAAAATTCATCCTGGAATTGGAATCTTTAAAGGTGCGTTTGATTATGATTTCACTTTTTTAACTAAAGTGTGCTGTTTGAGCAGAAGCAACATCTGCAAAGTTACGAACAAACGGCTGGTAGGGACTACAACGAGCTTCTTCCTGGGTTAGTGACATCACAAACCCTAAAATCTACATAAACCCCGCCCCCAGGCACACACAACAAAGGGGGCGGGGCCATGTCGGGCTGCTTTAGAGAAGAGGAAGAGTTGTTGTCGTCGAGGGTTGAGGTCATTTTACGCCACAAACGAGGGTGGATTCGAGGAAAAAAGACGAACGTGACGACACATGCTAGTGACGAGTTGATCAACTCCACAGCGACGACGTCAATTTATCCACAAACCGTTCAGAAACGACTTCCTGAGTCTCTCCAACACTTTCCTCATTTTGTCTGCGTGAGATTCTCCAGCTTTGTTGTTGTTGTTGAGCTGTTGAAGCTCCGCCCTCTTCTGGAGCGGCAGCTCATTTGCATTTAAAGGGACACGCACAAAAACGCAGTGTTTTTGCTCACGCCCAAATAGAGGCGAATTTGACAAGCGATAATAAAAGATCTGTGGGGGATTTCGTTTTTCTAACAATTGCAAGTTTATATCATAAATGTGAGAGAAAGGCCTTTTTTCAAGGCAGAAACAAGCTGTAAATTTCACAGAAGATCAAGTTGACTTGAACTGCATTGTGGGATGCAGTGTTCTGTGCAGTGACAGTAAACAAGCCTGGCTGATGCAGTGGCATTAGTCAAATGTAGAGTCTCTTTTGGTTAATGAGCGCATTAATAAGTGGGCGGGATTTGTCTCTAATCAGCTGTCAGTCATTCAAGTGTATCATTTCGAGGCATTGTTGAAAAGGCCTCTGAAGAGCAGTTCTGTCCGTTCAGATGAACTGATCCAGAGTCTGCGAACGCTCTCTGAAACATCATCCAGTGCTGCTCTCATCTGCCTCATGTAACGTGTCAAAGCAAGCACGCGCATCAGCCATAACACATGAAATATTAAATCTGGTGTCCAAGCTATATCTGGTCCACAGGATTAATCTCCCGACGTTATTTAACTGCACATTTAGAATCTGCACTGCTCATATATTTTACATTTAGCATCAACAGTTTATTTCGCGAGTTTGCGTGAATGTATCGCTATTTGCACATTCAACATACAGTAAACAGCATCAACCTTTATATATATTAGCATGATGTGAAATGCAGACTGAAACAGATTCATTCATAAACACCTTCGCTGGTGGTAAAAGTAAATGCCAGTGATTACACTGGTAATGTACCATGTAAATCGCTATCAAATGCATAAACATGTCAAGTTCTCATTGTAATGGTTCCGACAGCTTCAGCTTCTTCTGCTGTGTGGCTTCAGCACGAGGACAGCTGTTCAGACGCCATTATTAAAGTATTATACAACAGCTGCGTGCATCGTATTTCATTCTGTGAGTCATGTGTTATAAAAGATAAATGATTTGGCAGTTTAAGGCAGATTAGCCCATTTTCAGAGCAGTAATGCAGATTATTTACAGACTAACTTGACAAATACTGTACTGTACTGTACTGTGGAGAAATTACCAGTACCTTTCAACCCAAGTTGGGTTGAAAAACGGTTAAATGTTTGACTCTACGTGCCGGGCAGTTTTATTCAACTCAAATATTGTTTAAAAATGATGATATGGCTGGCTTTAAAAAAGAACCTAAAATCACACACAGAATTACTAGAGGCAACAATAATTATCAAAAGCTGAAAATGTATTAGTAAGCAATTTAATACTTGTTTATTGTATCATTATTATTCATTAAACTTATTCATGTTCATTTATACGCATTTATTAAAAAATATTAATAAATGTTAATTTTGTTAATTTCAGTTAAATGTTCATATTTATGTAAATACGCATTTATTACAAATATTAATAAAATGTTAATTTTGTTCATTTCAGTTAAATGTTATTTTTTAAGTAAATACGCATTTATTACAAATATTAATAAAATGTTAATTTTGATCATTTCAGTTAAATGTTATTTTTTATGTAAATACGCATTTATTACAAATATTAATAAAATGTTAATTTTGATAATTTCAGTTAAATGTTATTTTTTATGTAAATACTCATTTATTAAAATTATTAATAAATATTAATTTTGTTAATTTCAGTTAAATGCTCATTTTTATGTAAATACTCATTTATTAAAAATATTAATAAATGTTAATTTTATTAATTTCAGTTAAATGTTCATTTTTATGTAAATACTCATTTATTAAAAATATTAATAAATGTTAATTTTGTTAATTTCAGTTAAATGTTCATTTTTATGTAAATACTCATTTATTAAAATTATTAATAAATATTAATTTTGTTAATTTCAGTTAAATGCTCATTTTTATGTAAATACTCATTTATTAAAAATATTAATAAATGTTAATTTTATTAATTTCAGTTAAATGTTCATTTTTATGTAAATACTCATTTATTAAAAATATTAATAAATGTTAATTTTGTTAATTTCAGTTAAATGTTCATTTTTATGTAAATACTCATTTATTAAAAATATTAATAAATGTTAATGTCCAACATATTTTGGTATATACAGTAATTATTTAAAACAATAGTTGAGTTAAATAAAGCTGGTTGGGCAAACAGTTAACCCAACTGTTGGGTTAAAACAACAGTTGCTGGGTTTGTCCATTTTCAACCCAATTTGGGTTGTTTTTGACAGAGCATTTTTTAACAATGCAGGGATATTTAGTTCAACGCTTAAATATAACAGAAAATACAGGTAAAAACAATACAGATGCGCTAGGTTGAGCCTGTTGTGTCAATCATTTTTTCCACGGTTGGGTAGTTTTTGTGTAACCCAGCCGTTGGGTTAGAGGTCAATCTCACTGACAGTTGAAACGATACACCCCTCCCTACCCACCCTCCGACACAGCAACCCAGCTGTTGGGTTACACGGAGCGAGCAGATCTCAACACTGCTGCTGCTTGAATACATTTTATTTCAGAAGTCTTTACAGTGCTTTAAATCATTTTATTTAATTACTATGTAATGAAACGGTCAGCATCGGCCGTCTCACATGATGGAAACATGTTTTTCCTTGAATAAACTGATTTTTATTCATTGTAATACTGAATATTATTCATTGGGATGTTACAATATGTTCTCAGAACATCTGTCTGTTCATGTGCAGGTCATGAGGAACCTGTCACAAGAACTTTTGGCTATGTGTGATTTTTAATTTTCAGTGTATTTTGAGTTCATTTAAGCCAGCAATACAGTCATTTGTAATCAAAAATAACCCATCATACTGGGTCAAAAAATGTAACCCTTTTGACAGCTGGGTAAAGACAACCCAACTGACCAAGTGGCAAATTGGATGAGCTTTTTTTGGTGTATTAACAGCAATTTGGCCATTATTTCTACAGATGTTAGTGTGTTTCTCCTCCTCTTTCACTTTAAAAGGGTCATGAATTGAAAAGTCTAAATTTATTTGATCTTTTGAGATATAAGATGTCATTGTACTATAAAAATATCCTCTAGGCTAAGTTTCAGAACTCAAAATGTCCTTGTTACTACAAAAACAGCTTTCGTTGAAACCATGCTCGGTTTGTGTCTCAGTGTGATGTCATAGTGCGAGGAAAGAAAGATTGACAGCTACTATTACGTCATCATCTCTTTAGCCCCGCCCACCAACCCACACATGTCCCTGAGGATTACAAGACTATTTTTTGTGGAAAAACTAATCTTTGTTTTTTGTCTAGTCTTTGCATTGCCATCCTTGTGATCCAAAGTGTTTAGAAAACACATTTCAACAATTTTTAACGAAGTTTCACATCACGTCAGTAAGATGTGAATTTTACTGCAGATTTGTTTTTAAACAACTATACCTACAAGTGCTTCAACTTTATACAATTAAGACTTAAAAAGTATATGTAATGTGCATAAATGTTTCACAACTGACCCTTCGCAAAGCCCCGCCCCCTTTAGTTGCTATATCCGCTCTCACGCCACACATCATGTTCTCACGCTGTGAAAAATATTCATATTTAAAATATTGTCACGTTTAAAAGAAGTTGAATCCATAAATAGCGTCTAGTGTGTGTTTAATGTGTCGCTCGATCATCTCTAGTTCATTTATAGCATCAAATAAACATGAATGAACATCAGAAGGAATGTTGTTTCAAGACGTGATTCACCAACGTTAAACTCCTCTGACCGCTTTGACGGACAAAAAGGCGGATTCGGGGTTATGATTGGTCAGAACGCCTGTCAATCAAACTGTGAAGGGTCTATTGGCAAATGTTTCCACTGTGTCACCAGATAAACACCTTTCTGTAGCATCTTCTTTTCAACACTAATATATTGTGAGAACTATCTCACAAATACATGCGTAATAAACAGAGATTCATAACGTAACATAAATAAAGATGATTAATTATCGCGCTGTCACAGACTGGAGTATCTTGGTATTTGTCTTCTGATTCAGGATCAGATTTTTTCAAAACAATTCCACACATCTAATGGTGGGACGTTGAAAAAATTATTTTAATATGCAAAATACGTCCTCGAATGTGGAACGGTCTTTCTCTCCTGAGAAAAGAGAGGGTGAAAAACAGTATATAAAACAGCTTATTCCTGCAAAATTAGGATTTTATTTTTTAAGTTGCATCATTAGTGGACATTATTAATGTTGGGGAGCTGCTTTGAAAGCGTATCTCACTTTACAAGCTACTCGTCATTTAAAGCAAACTCCAGTCCAGCTACTCCATCAAAATTAGAAGTTTTTAAATATAATAATGATTGGTCTGTACAAGCTGAACGAGAGAGAGAGAGAGAGAGCTTGTTTTTTATTGCCTCAGGTTGTTTGGCTGTAAATCTGCGGGAACAACTCAATGTGACGAAAACAACAATGCAGAGTTTTGTCATGTTACACCATTGGAAAAAGTGGCTTGTTACTGTAAAAGCAAAAAACAGCACTGTCGCACAGCGTCTGGACGGACAGATAGCATCGGCTGCTTTTACTGATACTGTGTTTTCATGAGCTTTTGGGGTGAGTAAATGATGCCAGACGTTGTGTGTTTACATGCTCTAAAGTTTTAGTTGGAGTTAGAGAACAAACCAATTGGTTTGCACATTTTAATAGCCTTAAATATAAAGCTTGTTCCCCTAAACCCTTGGGTCCCAAGTCCTCCTTTTGGTGACGTAACGCGGGCCAAAGGAGGCGCTCATGAGCACCAGCACCAGACAGCCTCCAAACAATGTGCCGAACGACTTCTGGACTCAAACACCAGCCGGAAACATGAACCATGAACCA